>VZTL01049558.1:6377-30398 GCA_013400535.1 Scopus umbretta | reverse complement strand
TTAGGTTTGCTTTACTTAGGCCAGCCTGTTGGAAGTCTGGGTAAGGCCACAGACCACTCTCACTGAAATTTGGAGCACTGCGGAGAAAGGACCTTAGCAGACATGAAAAGTGACAAAGAAAACAAAGAGCCTGGCTCAGCTGTGATGTGGCTCAGCATGAAGGAGAAAAACCTTGTTTATGTAACAGACATAAAAATGGCAAGGATATGGACCATAAGTCCTGAGTTCCTTCCCAGATGATTGTTATAGCTGCCAGGTTACCCATAAGCTGCTGCAGCTTCTGCTTGTGTTCCCCTTCTTCAACATATTTCAACTCTAAAAAGAAGATATGGATTTTATTTACATGTCTCCAGAGTTATATTTGGAGGCTGCTGAGGAAGGATGGAGCTCAGAAATGCTGGTTATAGAAACTTAATTACTGTTTTAGGAACCAAGTTCTTTTTGAACAATGATCATTATTTATTTATTTTACCTAAATCTGTGGCAAAAACTAGGCAGTGCTATGAAGTTCAATGCTGTAAGTTAAATGAGTAGTTATCCAGGTCAGGCATATACTGGTTCTTAGATGTTGGAACCTGCAACTAAACTAGCTTTACATATTGGCTCATCTTTAATTAAAATTTGTTAATACAAGCTGAATGTTGCTGATGCTGATATTTTGAAGTACTTAAGGTTATTCTAGGCTAAGCAGGAAAGTGTCAGTTTTCTTTTTCTAGCATTCCTTATGTTTGCATAAGCTTTAGCTTTGTATTCTTCAACCAGGAAATGGTATGCAATTATTTTGGATGTCTTCTTTTATGGCTTAATTAAAACTATAGAAAATGGCATAAAGTAAACTCTATCATACTGACATTTGCACAGCAGCACATTTGCAATCAACCAAAAGCATATTTGTCCTGTGTCATTAATGATATAAAAGATACAAATAATTTATTTATGATGATATTAATAATAAAATACTAATTTATTGAAGAAAACACTTTATTAATAATAAATAATCCTGATCTCTGTTAACATACCAGGATGAAATTGCTTTAATTTGGTTTAGAAAATAATTAACTACAGACTTACACTCATAGAAAGGAACTCTACTACTTTGTAAACGGTGGTAAAATACGTGTCTTGGAACAACCTCTAAGCCAGCACCTGCTTAAGAAGTGTGTTGTAATAGTGGATTAATTTTACTGTGCTGTATCACTGAGCATTAGTTCTGAAAGTACTACTTTTTCAGAGAAAAAGTTCTGTATTAATAAAAGACATGCAAAGTCTAGAATTCAAAACCAACACCTGAAAACAAAGTAGAAGAAAGTCACTGCACTTTGCATCATTTATTTTCTAATTCGGGAAAATATATCTGTGAGATTAATGACAAATCCATACGCATCACTTCTTCAAACCCTAGAATCTTCAGAACAGGGAAACAAAAAGCCATTAAATAATAGCTAGGATGGGTCAGCAAAAATCCTGTATCTGAGTATAACTATGGATCTAACACAACAGAGATTCATAGGCAATGTCATCCACAACTGACAATTTCTAAAAGAAAGTATATGTTGCTGTTCTTCCGACAGGTTTTCACAGTGTTTCAGTCAGTCTCCCAGTAAGTAAAATACTTATGAAAGTGGCCTTTCTAAGTGGTTGTGCTGCTTTTCAAGTGTTTGGTGCTTTCCCATTGTTTATGTCTACCTTCACTTCAACGTTTCATCCTTTATATCTAAACTTGCTCAGATGGAAAATTATCTTCCTTTTTGTGTGCATCTTTTTCCAAAGAGTTTTTGAAGCATACAGGAAAGCTACGGCAACAGTGATGACATCTGTACCCCCTAATTTGTAGCACAATGATGTCTCTTTCTATACCTCATTCTCAATATTAATGGGCATATTTCCAGTCACATAACTTCCACTTGGTATTATATACATTAGCAATCTTTTCATGCAGGTCCCAAACCACAAAGCTCAAGAGTATCACATTTTGTAAAATATCAGACACAAATATTCATGTTCCAGAACTTACGAGTGATTTTATCCTCAATGGCAAGCAGACTGGGAATGGTTGCAACTCACACAGACTTAGCTGAATTAATCCAAATTAGCTCAAATACCGGTAACAGCATAACAAGGCACAAAGAGGTAACTGCAAGCTAGATACCCAAATACATACTTTACAATATCACACACAGCAAACAGTAAGTTTCAGACCAAAGGAACAATGCAGAACACATCCCTCACATCCCATCAAAACAATGCACCCCACACTTTGACTTGCTTCACAACAGTCTCAAAGAAAATTCTTCCAGTAAGTGAGATTATTTACATGAAATTGGTAGGCCAATAGACAGTGGGCCACACCTTGCATACATTTCTTCAAGACACTGTCCTTATTTGCACAGGTAAGAGCCAAAAACATTCAGTGAACTCATTTAATTGCATTTTAACATTCCAAGACTGAATTCTAATGTCATAATCATGTTCATAACCATAGGTTAAGTATCCATGTATCATAACTCTTGAACAGGCAAAAAAGGCATTGCTAATATATATATATACACACAGGTAATTAATATGAGAAACTTCTTAATAACTCATTGCTAAAATATGTGATATACATATGTACACATAGATGGAACTATTCATAAGAAGAAAAGGTGGTATACAACATCCTAATGGAAACCAAAGTACTCAGAAGTTTTCAGAAAGTCTGCTTTGGTGCAAATATATTAATTTTCACAACTAAGAATCCTAATGTAAAGAATGCTGCAACATTCCTCTATGCCTTGCAATGTCATTAAAACTGCACAAGGCTCTCATCTGTGATTTATTTCATTGAGTTTGCACCACCATAACTAATCACCTAATTCAAGCTAGTAATTTAGGCTACTGATGGTCCATTATTAGAGAAGAATGTCGGTAAGTTTTCTTCCACCTGAACACAGACACCTTTCCCAATATGAGATTTATCATTCTTGGCTGGCATCTAGCTCTTCCCCTTTTGATTATGAAAAGATCATAGACAATTTGCTAAGATCAGATGCCAAAATTTTAGACAGTTACTACTAGGTGAGCAGAATCCCACTATTACTTGCCACAAGCTTCCTTTAGTAGAATTGTAAAAAAAAAAAAATAGTTGTTTTTTTTTAAAAGATACATTCTGGTCAAGTGCTTTGTCTTTCCCTGTCAAGCTTTTACAGCTACATTCCCTAGCTTACCGAATAGACATTTCCACAGAGTCATAGGAGCTAATACTATGCCATGCCACTTTACTACAATAATGATCAGATAATAAATCTTCATAATAATAAAACTTCAGCTAGCCAAAACAATACCTGGTAAATAATTTTTTTAGAAATGCAAAGCATAAATATTCTTTCTTAAGATTCCAAATGCATATTGCGAACTATCAACATACTCAGAGCATGCCATTTAGTTAGATATGAATCTTTCATAGAGTGGAACTTCAGCATTAAGTTTCTTAACTTAGTTAATGCCATCTAAGTATATGGTCACACTTTTAAGTAAATTGTGTCCTTCTACTATTTACACTTTAAAGATTTATTTTTTTTTTTTTTTAATCAAAGCAATCTTACCCAGATTTTGTAGGTATTTTTCCTCTATGATTCAGGCTGGTGGAAGGAGTAGAAGAAGATGAGGAATAAAATTTCATAAATTTACTTTTATATCTGAGTTATTCTTACTATTTATATCTGAGTTCTTACTTATTTATATCTTATTATTTCTTATATCTTATTATTTATATCTTATTTATATTCTTACTTATATCTGAGTTATTCTTACTAGTCATTAAGTCTTTTCTCATAGGTATGCTTTTGTACATTTTCAATGAAAGAAATCAGCCATTCAGTCCCTACTATTTCTGCCTCTAAAAAGTCATGAAGTCCTGCTATGCATGAGGTAAACCGAAAGGTAGGAAAGATATCAGTGGGAAGAGAACAGACACAGCCTGGGTGAGTTGCTGTGTTCCTTAACAAAAAGAGGCTTATGCTGCAATACCATCACAGGAAAAATCTGTTCATTTCATAAATGAGAGAAGAGCTGTGAAAGATAGCTGTTGTAATTTCAGAGCTAAAAGTTCACATCAGTCAGATGTACATGTATGATAGCTATTGCTGTAAACAATGTGGGTATTCCATGTTCATTTTTTAAATCACACTGTAAACGCCTTATCCTCAATTTGGTATACAATGCAACTCCCATAACTTACCATTTAACACAGCTGTTATAAAACAAGCAATTTCCTTCCAACATCATGGTATTCACATATTCCACTTTCAAGGAAATAGTAGGTAAATGTTGTTAGATCAAACTCTCTTACTGACAAAACAAAGAAACCAGACCTTTCCCCCGAACACTATGTCTCTTCCTGCTGAAAAAATTGAGATCTATTCTCTGTCACAATAACATCCATGACTTAGTGAAGCACAGAGGCCTCCTACAAAGCAAATACTTCCATAAACTACAACATCTTCTCACTTGGGACTTGGAAATGTCCCAAATAACAGTGATTCACCAATTGAAGCTATCTTCACTATGATACACAGACACACGCATCCACATTCATACATTGTACACTTTCCACAACTAATACACTTTCCATGGCTAGCTTTAACTTTGTTAATATTTTTTCTCTGTCAATGTACAAGGAGATTTCTTGCCAATGATATTATGGAGGAATATGTGAACAGAACACTTAGAGAACAGTGCAGAAAGTACTGTGATATGAACCTTCAGCTGCACCTTGCGTGCAAAGGTGTAATTTGGTCGAAAACTAAAATTTTAAGTAGTTAAAATTTCTTTTTTTTTTCTTCAGACAAAACTGAAAAAAATCCCTGAGAATTCTGAAATAAATGATTTTTAAATATTTTTTCATTTTTTTCCTGATAGATCACCAACTGATGCAAAGATGAGACATTTTCAAGTTGAAACAGAACTTAATTTTGAAATCTTGAAATGTTGAAATAAAACTGAATTTGGCTTGCATGGCAATGTACTTCCAATTAAAATAAAGAAAGAAATAACTCCCCACTATTTGATTGTCAAATAAATACCAAGTAACTACCTAAATTAAAATTATTTGATACACAGAGTTTCTGAGCATCTATAAATTGATTTAAACATGGAATGGTAATTTGAATTGAAGCCACTTTTAGGTGTAGACGGTGGACCTTAATTTTATATAGTCAGAAGGCAAAAATCTGGCCTATAACTTCATTAGAGGCCTTTTTCAACCTTAATGATTCTATGATTCTATGATTATTCTCTCTTGCTAACATAGGATATATAGATAGGGAAAAGAAATATCACAGTTTTGATATTTTTTGTTTTTAAAAGGCAAGTTAACTCCTCTTCAATATGTCAATGAACAGTCAGCAAAGAAGCAATGCAGAGACTCTGTGTGTAATAACTGAGGCACATGGCATATTTCTTCATTACTCATGAGCCGAGAAAGACGGGCAAGGCAAGGTAGCAAAGACTAGGGAAAAGCAGTTTCAACAATGCCTTGTCAATATCTTCTTTTCTGGGCAAATTATCCATACCAGCTATGTGAAAAAGCAGCTCCAGAAAATAAGCATCATGCCTGGCTTGTCATTATGTCAGCTGTTACTTTTTCTGAAAGTAACATAATTTTATTTTTCATGCCATTTCATAAAGTAAATATTGTCATCCCAGGGAATTCAGGTTACACGCAAATTTTTAATAAATACATTGATAAGAGCTTTTCTGTCAGAAAACATATGCCTAAATTAAAATGCTTTGAAATTTGATTTTCTTATAATTTGTTCTGACAAGTTAAAAGTGTACCTGAATCTCCATTTTCCCATCTTAATATTCTTAACTTTTTTTATAGTTGATGTTTTGTTCCATATTGTACTATAATTGTAATTATAAACAATTTAAGAAACTGAAATAAAGTGGATTAAGGGTTTGGGTTTTTTTAGTTTCTTTTAAAAATAATTTCAAAGTTTGGCTGATAAATTAATTCCTAAGTATGCATAATACAAATTCAAAACAGTTTTCACCTTGATTTCAGTTAAGATTATTCCCTTTGTATCTGCATTGTCTTGAAATAACAGAAGCAATTTCAAATACAGAGACACCTATGGCTAATTCCCATTCACTTAAGTAAGATCAGATTTTCACCTTCTGACGCTTATGCTATTTTATCTTTTTATGCCCTTCACTGTAAGCACTAGGCACTGGGCAAATAAAGTCAGCCGAATTAAACAGAGATGGAATTCACATTAACGTGTTTTGCTATTGTTTATCCCAAGAATACAGTATGGTTATGTGGAAATAAAAAGGTTATAATGAGAGCAGAGTATGGAACAACATGAATTCATTCTCATAACAGTGATTGTAATGTTAATGGAACATTGTGCGAACACAACCCACCTTATTACAATTTAAGGAATTTAATTGTATGTCCATTTCCAGTTGCAATTTACTTTTCTTCTTAATGTAGTAAATAAATTCACGTATCACGTGTAAATTAAAACCAAAGAGAAAACACCTCATACTGATCACTATCTCTAATCTCCCCATCTATCACTGTGCAATGTGTGAAGCGACAGATATATAATATCACCTTTGTATATAACCCCAGCTCAATACCAATAACTCCATTTCCAATTCCTGATGTTCCATTTCCAGGCACATGAAGGACAAGAAGGTGATCAGGAATAGTCAGCAGGGATTCAACAAGGGGAAGTCATGCTTGATCAACTTGATAAATGTCTGTGATGAAATGACTGGCTTGGCAGATGAGAGGAGAGCAGAGTATATTGACAACCTTGACTTCAGTAAAGGACCCATAAGATCCTCATATTGAAGCTGTTGAACTAAGGGCTGAATGAGCAACCCCATGCACCAGTATATGCTGGTGACCAACAAGCTTTGCAGAAAGGACAGCTGGGGAAAGCAGCTTTGCAGAAAAGGACCTGGGGGTCCTGGTGGACACCAAGTGAAACAATGACCAGCAATGTGTCCTTTGTAGCCAAGATGAATGATGGTATGCTGGGATATATTAGTCAAAGTATTGCTAGCAGATTGATGGAGGTGATCCTTCCCCTCTGCTCAGCATTGGTAAGGGCACACCTGGAGTGCTATGTCCAGCTCTGGGCTCCCCAGCACAGTAGAAATATGGAGCTATTGGAGGGAGTTCAGTAAAGGGCTACAAAACTGAGTAAGGGACTGGAGCATCTTTCATATGAGGAGAGTCTCAGAGAACTGGGACTGAAGGGTTAGGGGCATCTTATCCATGTGTATAAATAAGATGGAGCCAGGCTCTTTTCAGTGGTGTCAGGTGACAGAACCAGAGGCAATGGGCACAAAGAGAAAAACGGGAGGTTCCCTCTGAACGTAAGAAAAAACTTTTTCCCTGCGAGAGTGACAGCACTGGCATGGGTTGCACAGAGAGGTTGTGGAGTCCCTGTACTTGGAGATGTTCAAAATCCATCCAGACATAGTCCTGGACAACCGACTCTAGGTGGCGCTGCTTGAGCAGGGAATTGGACCACATGACCTCCAGAGGTTCCTTTCAACCTCAATCATGCTACAATTCTATGAATTTTAGGTTTTGATGACAATCTCTCCATAGGTGTGACCTAGGGAAATTGAAGATCAGAATGCCAAAATGCTTTAATTTTGCTGACGCACACCACAAAAAATTACATTCACTTTGCTCCATTTAATGTTGATTTTGGCAGAATGAAGGACCTCAGGTTTTGGTCTTATAAAGACTGAGATTTAACAAGAGCATTTCATATCAATACTGTCAGTTCCAACAAAGGGATACAGCAATTACCAAAAATAATACTGCAGGGACGATTGCCAAAAAGCACCCAGAAAACACATATTTATATGCATATACAGTCATATGTAATACTATATAACCAAAAAATTTGTTCTTCATATATCCTTAAAGCAGGAATATATTAAAGCAGGGATTTCTTACAGGGTTAAAATACAGCAGCATTAAGATACTAGGAGCTGAATAAAGAAGATAAATCTAAATTCAAATATCCTCCCAGTTGTGGCCCAGGAACAATACGGGAATTACATCATTCAGTTTTGTGACTTTTCCCAGAAGCAGGAGATGACAACATGACATTTTTTTAATAACACTGTGAAAGTGCCAAGCATAAAGCATACAAATACAGGAATGGTTTAGGCAGCAGCATAACTAAAAGCAAGGACAAGGTGCTGTCTGAACACGTATTCAATGTACTCCAAAACCATTATTTCTTAAAGCAAATAGGATGTCTGTGACAGTCTCCTGTGGTTTTACTGTGTCATTTTGTTATTTGATATTTCAAAACAATGTTGTGCAGTAATCAAAACCCAAAAAAATGTATGTGTATCCTACAAACTCTATCCATGTGCAATACAAAAATATTTGATTTGATACAGTCTTTATTTGCTACAACACTCAATAATCTGCCAAATAATCAGGATTAAGCCTTTCTTTTGCTTTTTGGACTTAAGAGAAATCCACAGAGTGGCTGAGGAGGGAAGCTGGCCAGACTGTGCTCTGTAGTTCTGCAGTTGCATCACTATCAGCATCCCAGCTAGTGAGTTCAGAGCTAGCTTTGATTTGTGAAGAGATGCATTCACATCTCTGAGCTGGAAAGGTACTATAGCTCAGCTTTCCATGTGAAGACATGCATCTTTTTCTATATCCCACTTAGGTGGCCTCAGGAGCAAGCAGTAGCTTTTCTTTACTAGGCATAATTTTAACTGTGTTAGACTTCACCTTTGGTGGATCCAACTGACTTGATACTACTCCTAGTATGAACATTGCTGTTGGTTTCAATCTGGCACTTCTAGATGTGGGGACAGGTGAGCATTCTATCATGTTACACCTGAAGCTGAGGTCCACTGATGATCCAGACAGAAAAGTGTCCTGACACTGTTTTCCAACCTGTGCAAACTGAATTCTATAATTTAAAAATATAGTAAGCATTTGAATTTAACTTCAAACCTTTCAGCAGCCTCAAAAGTTATGCCTATGCTATTAAATTAACCAGTGTCTATAAATGGTCCTGGGCACTGGGCTCAATCATTCACACCATAAAACTACTAGAATTGTTTCTGGCACACTTGCAGCCTCAGTGTTTTCTTGCAAGCTATTCCCATGCACGGCTTAGGAGGTAGCAAAGAACAACAGGGTGTTTCATGAAACTATCTTGTTTTGGAAGCTAAGGGAGTTTACTTATATTGCTGTTCTCTGAATTTTAGCCTCAGTGCTAGAGCCTCATAGAATACTTTGGGTTGAAAAGGATTTTTTAAGGTCCTAGTCTACCCCCCCTTCATTGAGCAGGGACATCTTCAACTAGATCAGGTTGCTCAGAGCCCCATCCAGCCTTACGTTGAATGTTTCCAGGGATGGGACATCTACCACCTCTCTGGGCAACCTGTTCCAGTGTTTTGCTACCCTCATCATAATCATCCTCATGTGTTTCATTTGTTGATGCAGACATAGCCAAAGTGACCAAGATCTGCAAGGAAGACTTCTACTAATGATGTGCCATCAGGATTTCAAATTAGGAAAGCCTAAAGGAAGCTGTCATGGAGAATGCATTATCCATGTTATAGAAACTTAAAAGAAAATGTAAAAAATTCTGCCTTTCAGGGCTGTCAGTCAGGCACATATCCAAAGCTCTACTATTACTCATGAAGACAGACACAATCAAATGAAATTCTCAGCAATCCTGAACATATAAGCAATCACCACTAGACAAAGATGCAAGACATCATGATTGAAAAACTAATCCTTGCAGTAAGAAGAAAATTTGCTTACTATTTAATATAAGTAATCCACCAGACAATGGAAGACTGACATTTAAAATACAAAGGAGAAAGAAGTGGTTGTAACATTCATACCATATGTCTTGCATGTATTCTCAGGCTGCTGAAAAGCACTTTACACTGTTCAGGCACTTTTTGCATTAATGATCTTCAGTTCTGACTGGTCTTTCTGGAAGTAAACGTCCTGAAAATATGATGCCAATCTTGCATTTTTCTTTGTTTTGGTTTAACCTGGCAGGCAGCTAAACACCACATAGCCGCTCACTCACTCTCCCCCTCCCCAGAGGAATGAGGGAGAGAATTGGGAAAAAAAAAGTAAAACCCATGGCTTGAGATAAAGACAGTTTAATATGACAGAAAAAGAAGGGATAATAATAATAATAATATACAAGTGATGCCCAATGCAATTGCTCACCGCCCGCTGACCAATGCCCAGCCCGTCCCCGAGCAGCCATCGTTGCCCCCCGGCCAACTCCCCCCGCAGTTTCTGTACTGAGCGTGACGCCATATGGTATGGAATAGCCCTGTGGCCAGGTTGGGTCAGCTGTCCTGGCTGTGCCCCCTCCCAGCTCCTTGTGCCCCTGGCAGATCATGGGAAGCTGAAAAGTCCTTGACTGGTGTAAGCACTACTTAGCAACAACTAAAACATTAGTGTGATATCAACGTTATTCTCATCCTAAATGCAAAACACAGCATTATTCTAGCTACTAAGAAGAACATTAACTCTATCACAGCTGAAACCAGGACAGTCTTCCATATAGACAAGTGCAGAGGTACCATTTAGTCTTAAATTTAGTTCCCAGAATAGCTCATTTCCACAGTGGAATGGAGGGGTGGGTGGGGTGTTTTCCTTTTCTCCTCAAAAAATCTATTTTATAGGTGGCAAGCCCTGTGTCTCTTAGTCATTTAGGGGAAAATGACTAAAAAGATCAATTCTCTTTCTGGGCTTTTTGTTGTTGTTGTTTGTTTTGACAACTTCAAAGAATGTTACTTACTTGCTAAATGCTATTATTACTGATTTCCATCCCATTAGTCAAAAGAAATACCATGTCTCATAATGCAACAGACACAAGCTCAAAACCCTGCAACTGTTTAATGTTTCAGTGTGGCAGACAGTATTATGGAAAATGGCAAAACATTTTTAGGTGAGTAAGAGCCAGATGCAACTCTCCTTAACATAGATCAGAAAGCTGTCATTGATAGCAATTGATTTTGGATCTGATCCAAAACAAGTTAAAAATACAATGGTGTGTCAACAGCCAAGCTGTATTCACTATTTGCTAACTACTCTAAGACAGGAATATCACAGAACTTTTGATTAACTTCTGGGTTTGCACTACAAAGAGTTCCAATGCTATTTGCGCGTCTTAATTATTTGTGAGCATCACTTTCTGTAAAAATGACATTACTTATAGTTTGTTGATTACAGCCATGTCCTTGACATCAGTAAATACTTAACTAAGTTCTAGATTAATGCTGAAAAATTGCTAGTAAAACTGATAATTTCCATAATCTTTGCTGAAAACCTTTCAATGCCAAACAATTAGAGGGACTCATATTTCATGATGAAAATGTTTTTTAATACACACTTTCATCTCATTCTAGAAATTGCTTGGGCCTTCATGAGGGGATAAATATTTATTCCTTTCACAAAAGCCTTTTTACTGCTAAAGTAATAGACATCCTTGAATTAGAGTTATACAAACCTCATTATTTCTGTTACACAGGAAATATGGCATTTCAACATTTGTCTTTTCAACCAAGACAGACAAAGAAATTGAAAGGTCCGTTTTGTGAAATATTAAAAAAAAAAATGTAACAAACTACAATATTCTGAAGTTATCTAAGTTGAAAAACTTCAGTCTGATTCAAGGGTATCCAAAATACTTCATTTTGAGTCTGTTCACTGGTAAAATTAATGTCCCTTGGTACTAGGTTTTTTCCCACAGGACATAAAGTTTGAGAGTTTACTTACTTTTTTAAAATGTAACCAAGATGAAACAACCAGGAGCACATATAAAGAGAAAGAACAGAATTAATTAATCTTGTTTAAATGAACAGCTTAGAATGCAATATTTAATTTAGATTTTTTGATATATGCCTGTGTCAAAATGAAAAGCAGAATGTATGTGGAAAATCTTCAGTGACAAATTTATTCCAATAGAAAATTTGCTCTGCAAAAAGTATTTTTTAAAATTTTTTACAGTGATGCTAAATTATACAATATATTTTTCAGAACTAGACTTCTAGAACGAGATGCTAGAAAGTCAGATTCTATTCCTGGACCTCCCATTGGCTTCTTACGTAATTTGGGTGAACCAGTTTTCTATTTCTGAATTGGTTTCTTTAATGAATATTTTATATAAGAAGTACATAGTTTTAAAAGTAAAATAATTGTGTTAAAATTGAGGTGGTGTTATCTAGGTAGGTCTATGTAATATATAGAAATAGTTTTGCATTACGGTCTTTCTTAATTTTTACATCTTATTAACAACAGATTGTTGCTCATGAGAGTACTAAAAAGTACATTTACTTCAAGAAGTTTTGTCTAACATTTGATAAGAATCTTCCAACTCACAGAAAAGATTGCTTAGAAAAAAAGAAATACAAGTATGAGTGACTGCTATCACCCTTTGGATTCCATACGCAAAGTATCATCCTCCCTACCAGTCTAAAAGTAATGTCTTTAACTGCAGACTGCTGCTTTGGAGTCAGACTGCACTTTGAACAGCTGACTCCCTGTTCAGGTTCACTGACTACGAAAATAGCCAATCTTCTGTTGGAAACACTATCAACAGCCTGTTGATTATTTTCAGGAAATTCATGAGAGCATCACACTTACAGTTTATAGGAAAAAATTCTTCCTTGTATGCCCCTGGGGATGTATGTATAGAGTAGTAGTTTCACAGCAACAGCTTTATTTCCAGACCACAACACCCCCATAATGTCAGGCAAATTGGTTCTCTAAGCTTTCTGAAATCATTTTCTTTGGTGATATTCCCCTCCCAATTGATAACTTAGTTTAAAATATTTATCAAGACACAGAACTGCCCCCCCCAGCATTTCCAATGTAAAAGAAATAATAGGAAGACTGTATAAAATGTGAACTTCAAAAATATGCTGCCCTCAGTAACATGATTACAACTTTATTCTACTTTATGCTAGCTAAATCTCAATGTCCAATGTCACAAATTTTCCTGCAACATCATTTTCAACTGCACATCTCCATAGAATCAACTATTACACACAACACAAAAATAATACAACTGCAAAAACCTATATCTAAATATAAAACCACTAAGATATATATTTCTTGAATTAACATATCTTAAATGGAGCAGAAGCGGAAAAAAGATAAATGAAAGATGAATGTTTCCAATCTACACAGGTGCATATCCTATTCAGCCAAATATTTCTAACTGATGTCTGTTCCAGAAATTTTTAAAATTCATTTGTACTGTGTCTGCCTTGCAGCAAGACAAGGAGAGTCTAGAGCTAATGTGTAGTCATGAGGACTCTGGTAATTCTGAGTGCTATCTGCTATGGATTTCTCAAACCATTTCTGCTCTGAAAGGAAAGTTAAAAATAAAATTTAGAAACTAAACAAGGAACATGCAGTGTAGATTTCTTCTCATGGATATTTCTTAATTTTCTGCTTTTGGCAAAACCTTGTCTTGAACTAAATGTGAACACTGAATTTTCCTCTTAATTTGCACATTTACTACTCCAGATGGAAGAAAGACATTTCTGTTCTATCTCAAAGACTTACACACCTATGATTCAGGAAAGGACTGAATTACATGCTTACGCCTTCTCTTGTCCTGGGTGACAATGAGCCAAAAAGCATTTTTGAATGAAATAGTTGTCAATCAAAATTAAAAATTTACCTCCAAAAATCTAAATAAAAACCCAGAATAAACTAATAGCTAGAAGGTAATCTTTCAAATAAAAGTAGACCTAGAAGCATCATAAACCAGTAGTCAGCAATGTTTTTAGGTGACCAACTGCTATATATAGTGATAAAAATTTCCCTCAATGGGCAGAATTGTGTTCTGGAATTTTGTGCTTCTAAAAACATCAAAAATTGAAAAAAGTATAAAAAAGAAACCCCAAAGCACCAACAAAAACCGTGAAGCCTTAAAAATGTCCAAGTATATAAAAACTTCCCCTTTGGGATACAACAACAAGTCTGAGTGTCGCACTGAAAACAAAACTTATCCAATAAAAGGAAGTGGATTATTTCATTTTATCCCAGATGTCAGTCAGTCTGACTATTCATACTATGAAAATTATGGGATCATGTTAACCACCTCAATGAAGTACAGTCTTATTTTTTCTCTTATTGTAAATTCATAAATGTTTCAAAGTAACTGTTCAAAATCTTACCCATCATGCTTTTGAAACAAACCTACAATAGTATAAGGAAAGCATTACAAGGATGTTGGTATAGAGAGATCAAAGCATTAGGACTATGATCAACTGGATTTGACAAAATATAGGACTTTGACAAGATATAGGATTATTTTTTTATATTCCAGAGCATCTTAAAAGGATTCAACAGAAAGACATATTAGGCTAACTGAGCTATGGAAAAGCAGGGGATAAAAGCAAAACCCTAAATAAATACAAAAGCTCCTTTTGCTTTTATAGGCTTTTATCTTAAAAGTATTTGCGAAGTCTAGAGCATGAAGTACATGGTCAATGTACTCAAGCACTAATGAGAAAAAAATGTGCAAGTCTGAAGACTGAGTAGTAAGGACATGAGCTGTCGAGCAATCTCAGCTCTAAATACTAAATTAAAGGTGTGCAGCCCTAAAAACGATACAGTCCTGGATATTTGTTGTGAACAAAAATCAAATGAAATCTACTTCAAAACCCCCCAAAGAAAAAATAGGTAGATATACAAAGAGTCCAAGTTCAAACAGCAAACTGGGATATTCAAGGACAATTCTTGATGTGCAGATAATGTATTCAGCTGTGGGGTTTTTTGAGATTCATGTCTGATAACAGAAGAAATTAGTTCATACATCCTGTACAAGACCTCCCTGGTCTTGTAACATGTTCACTGACTCATATTACCTCTTTTTTAAAAAATGCTCTACCTGCCCATGGGAGAGCTCACTCATGGAAGATGATCAAAAGTCTAGTTGTGGAATACGGAGTGTGGGTATCTAACAAAAGTGAACTCATTATACACAAAGTTTATGGAATTCAATATATTATATTTTGTATCTGGATAAAAGGAGAATACACTGCATTCAATGCAGGATGGTGATTGAAGAGATGGATCCATCCATGGTAAGAAAACAGCAAAATTCGGAGATTTGTAGGCATCCAAATAGATGTACAGTTCACATAAGTCGCACTCCCACAACTCACAGACTGTATCAGAGTAACATTAACAGAGCCCCAGTTAAGAGAATACTCAAAGCCAAACAAAGATCACATTGATCGTACAATACAAGATGTGTGCCAACCCTCACAGTGCAAGCAGGTCAAGTAAAGCAACATTAGCTCTCTAGTAAATCTATCCAAGCCTGTATGTTCTTTAGATTTAAGCTGTGTCTGCACATCGCCAGTCTGTGCATTCCTCTCAGAGATCACATGAAAAAAGAGTTAAGTGAAAGATACAAAGAAGTATTATCATAAAATATTCTATTTAATGTTCTTTTTTTTTTTAATATTCAGTTCTACCTCCTTAGTTTGTTATTTGCATCAACTTTGACACCTTGACATTTAACTTCAGGTAGGCAAACAGTTCTGAAAAACTCAATGAATGTAAGGGAGTGTAAGAGAGCACAGTTTTCAGTTTACAAATCTCAGTTTTGTAGATAATGTGTTGTATTGAGCATGTATTTGGTAGTTAAAGGAAGTTTCCTCATAACATTAAAATCTCATAGAACTCAGATGTGTGAGTTCAAATGAGAACAGTGTAAATTCAAATGAGAACAAAGGGATTATTTGCTGCATTCCACAATTCAATCCAGTATCATAGAAAAAGTGTCATTGTATTCTCTGTGTGTTTAATTGTGAAGGAGCAAGGGTGGAGAGGAGGCATTTCACGCTAGTAAAAACATATGGAGCACTTCAAACTCTAATGTCCAGAAAATATCACCCAGGAGGGAGATAAATGGATTTGGCCCCTTGAGTTCTGAGATCTAAGTAGCCTACAAAGTGACAGACTGAGTTTCTGCATATAACTAATTTACACATAGATCAGATTGCCAGCTGAATGCAGGCAAAGTGAAAATACAATCTACCTTGCTTTCAGACTGATTTGTGCTGTCCAGAGCTAACAGTCTGATCATAATCTAGGTAAAGTTATCTCTACAGACAGGGAAGATGGAGCTCAAAGCATCCATCATTGGGTTGTTACATTCAAAGAAGCATGATGGGAAAAAACACACTGTATATAGGGAGCCCAACAAATAGATACTAGTCCAGTTACAGTAACACTTCTAATCCAAATTAATACAAGAAATCACATTAAATTGCTCCCATGTTCTCTCTTTACCTAGGCACATATTTTCCCTATGTTTTTAGTTTCAGCCATGGCAACTGATCTCAAGAGAAAAGTATCTTAGCTTTTGTTTTTCCCATATTGAGATATGGTAATAAGAAACCAAACCAAAACAAGATCCAAACAGAGCAAAGCTATGCATTGCACAGGTAACAATAGCCATAGGACTGAAACAGATTGTTCATCTTTCTGTTCTACCTATGGAAAAAAAAAAAACAACACAAAACCCCTGCAGCCAAGAGTACTATGAATAGCTATCTTTGTTAAACCAACCAAAGCATCTAATTCCGGAGGAGTTTCTGGTGATATTCCAGCTAATTAGCAGCATTGTTTTCTCAATACATTTAGCAGTATCTGTTATTAATGACTTTACTACTAGGTAAGAATATTTTACTTGGTGTGCTTAAGAAGCTGTTCAGTGATCCAATAGCCTTGTTCCTCACCTCTGGGTTTCACCTCTTTTTTAGAACAAATGCATAAACTTGATATTTTGTCTGAAAAAAAATAAAGCACTCACACCTAAACTTTTTCCTCTCGCTTTTTCTTAATTCCTTTTAAAATAAATGTCTGTATGAATGCATGAATTATAATCATCCCTTACAGGTTTATATTCTGGCTTATGTAGTTAGCTCTACCTCACTATGCTGAGAGCTGCTTAACTACAGAGTGCACTTAGTCAACTATCCTGTGTTTTAAAGCTCTTTTCCTCCTTGCCTTTTTTTTTCCCTCCTTTTTACTGTGCTAAACTCCCGTCTCCCCTTTGAACATCACTTTTCCCAGAGGAAGCTCTGGAGAGTTACCCAGCAGGAACCGCTGTGCCAGAAGCCCAGCCCCAAGGGCTTTGGTTCTCAATGTATAACCCCTTTACTCAGTTCAGCCCTGAGAGCTCATGTAGCAGCAGAGCAGGCGTCTGGCGTGGGGTCAGGAGAGTGGGGGAATTTGCTCTTCTCCTCTTTCTTGTCTCCCCTACAGGTGTGCCTGGCCTTCTGTCTTTTCCCTCACTTCACAGAAAAACTACCAAAAAGACCAAACACCTGGACTCAACCAGGCCACAAAAAAAGAACAGAAAATGGAGACTTCTGATCTCCTCAGACTATGACCAGAGACTGAAATCACATCGCAGCAACCCTGAGTTTTTAACTTAGGTCCCACTTCTTCTCGGACTGCTTCAGGGGCTGCCTTTTTCTTTCTCCCTCTCAGGTTTTGGGCTAACAATGTGAGCCACCAGGACCTCTGCTGCCTCCTCTCCATACCAAAGTTTGCCCAGCTGGAGTTGCAGCCTGACAGCAAGACTAAGGCAAAAACCTCTCCAATTTCCTCAGGTTTTCAGTGAGTCTCCATCGCCCAAACTGCTTATAAAATCAAATCAAATCACACAATCAGCTGGCAGACTTGACACAAGCTCTGCCTTCCTAGTCTTCTGCTATCACCCCTGTCCACCTGCAGAGATGCAGTTGCAGAGGGTATCTCACCATGTCACTGTGCCTGGGATCACAGAGGGGTTTACCCACCTTTGCCACCACTAGTTATCCTCAAAAGCCTGTGATGGGCAAAAGGGACCTTGTCATGCCTGTGGTACTAACAAAACACTGCTGGTGCAGCTGATGTGCTCACAGTTTTTACAATCCACATTCTCAAAGACAAAAAACCCTCAATAACCATGCAGTTGAAATTACTGTAAAATCACTCCCTTCCTACCCCCTCCTATTCTCCACCCTTGGCTTTAGCTCATGTCCACCCTTCCAGGGCTCCTGGGGGCCTTAACATGGACTGGTGTGTGCACGCAGAGAAGGGCAGATGAGGGGTGACAGGGGGACTTACAGCAAATTGCCATGCTCAGTCCTTCACCGGGGTGCACGCCATGTTCGTGCAGAAAGTTTCTTCCTCCTCAGTCTTGCTTATTGCCATACATTCCCTCAGCACAGCCCGCACCACTGGTGGCACCTCACAACAGCGGCTCACCCTGGGGAAGGGGAGAGTCACCCACCCCCAGGCAGTGGGTCAGCCAGCACCACCCAGACCAGCACAAGACCCCATAAGGTTTCTGCTAGTCATGGCAAAATCACATCTACTGGGCTTCAGGCCCTCTCTCTGTTGGCTAGCTGGCAGTAAGGTGCAGAGAGGGGAAAGAGAAAGAACGATGATGGTAATTGTAAGGTTGGAGTACAAAGAATGAATAAAAAGATATCTTTGCTTAATGACAGCAGGTACATTTTTCTTATTGTCACACTACTGTACTTCTCTGGATATATTAATACACTGAAAATTTGGTAATGTATTATGAAATTCATTGGAATTGATAGTTATTATATTGTATTACAGTTCCAGCATTCTCCATCTCAGAATGTTTTTAATGACAACAAACCATTGCAGCATTTTGTGTATGGAAATCCTGTGGAGAGACAGTCCCATCATATGAAAGGTGGCCAATGTCCTACAGTCCTTATTTTTCAAAGTTTCCTGACCATTATTTTTAGAGAAGATGGGGAGAGATGGATTTTCTTCTCCCGACACTGGACCAACAGAAGTGTAAAGCTTTCATTTCATAGTACGTTACGTCTAGAAACTTAACACACAGGGATGCTTTCTCAGAAAGTCTGCCTTACGGTCATTGTACCTAAAGACACAGCAAGAAACTGATTAATCCCCAGGTCAACATGAAGAAAGAGGAATCTTAAGCTTCTACCATTCACATGTATTTTATATCTTTTTATCCTCTTCAAAGAATTTAAATAGAAGCAGGGTCCTACATAAGAAGCTAAAGATAATTTAATAAATAGATATCTGTGCATGACATGGAATCTTGCTCTGGCCCCAGTCATTTGCCTTTTCAGAGGTTAAATTATTTCCCTCCAACTCTTAGAAAAGTTGTAGGCTGTTGCCTAAAACCATCTTTTGATCAGTTTTTAATTACTTTCTGCTACTGAGCCATGTTAATTTCTGTCACAATGAACTTTTAAAGAATTCTTTTTTTTAAAAAAGCTCATTTAAAAGTTCTCATTCTGAGAACTAGCAACTCATATGAAATTTCAAAGAATATATCTATTTCTTCAGACTAAATGTATTTTTACAATACACAAACAACAATAAATAATCCTGTTCTACCTTTTCCTAGATTAAAAAGAATCAAACACTTTAATTATCTGAGGAGGTACTTTAAAGATGAATGAAATATTACAGTTATTAGTGGTTTTTTGCTCTGAATTTCTGATTCTCTTGATCACTTCAAGGAAGCAAGAAGATCAAGAAATATGTTATTACAGAAGTTGCCCAAAAACATCAGAATCCAGTTTTAGTTTAGCAACAAGCTACGTGTATTCACACCCTGGAATTTTGTTGCTGTTAGATAGCTCAGGCTTGATTAATGAATTATGAATATTTTAATATGCTATACAAAAGCAGTCCAAATTCTCTCAGTTAAATTCAGAACTACCTCAGACATATCACAGAACTATCATTTCACACAAACCCCCTTTAACAGATTACTAAAAGAAACTGAGCTGAAAATCTACCTTTGTACTGAAACTTTGTTTTTCCAATGGACCATATTGCTCATTACAGCACTTTAAAGAAAAAACAAACAAACAAACAAAAAACCCCCTATCAGTAGAAAATAAGAAGGAAAAAGGCAATAGAAGATTTTAAGTTCTTGTTGAACTGACCCAAAGTTTAAAAAACAAAGTGATAATGTGTATGGGACTTTTTGGTTTTTTAAAAGTATAAGTTAATCTACTTTAAGTGTGTATAAAAAAAAAAATCACTTTTTTTGGTGAGTAAATAGACCAGT
The DNA here is from genome assembly GCA_013400535.1 of Scopus umbretta. Classification (NCBI taxonomy): domain Eukaryota; kingdom Metazoa; phylum Chordata; class Aves; order Pelecaniformes; family Scopidae; genus Scopus; species Scopus umbretta. The sequence goes on along the minus strand of VZTL01049558.1, from coordinate 10,269 downwards.
TTAAACCAGAAAGGTTATCATTTGTATAGCAAATTATTTTACTGTATAGTATTAAATGTTTTGTATTTTAGAATATTTTTTTTAACTGAGCTAAATATTTGTTTCTGGACTTGGGCAATCAGGCATTTTCAAATGTTTCACATTTATATACAACTTTCTTAAAAAAATATGTAACTCATTCAAACCAGGAATAGTTATCCCTGTTCCAGAGTGAATGAATTAGGACATTAGGAAATGCAATGTCATTACTTTAGTTTACTTTTTACAGAAAATAGCACTGTGAAGCACTGTGGGTTGAGTAAGACTTGGTGTGATCAGAAACAACCTACATATAGAAATAATCCCTGAAAAATGAGTTAGAAAGNCTCCCCCATCCCACCGGGGTGGGGTGGGGAGGGTAAGCGAGCGGCTGCATGGTGCTTAGTTAGCTGGGGTTAAACCATGACACATGGTTAAGTGGTAGCTATCCCACAGCTTGGTACAACTGTTTTAGTTCTGCTGGTTTTGTTATTTACCTGACCACTCTCCATCTCACTTCATGAAACAATCCTAGATAAGGACAAAAAAAAAAAAGCAAAAACCAGAAGTACCCTTTGTGCTGAGTGCAATACGAATATGTGCAAATAATACGTATCTGTTTTAGCTAACAAGGTAAATACAGTCTATCCAAAACTATCATAAAAACAACCCTTTTACAGTCAATCAATTTTCTGACCATAACTGTCCCGTAGGGTTCAAAAAGAGTTTGAAAGGTTTTCTTCTTTTTTCTTTTTTGCTTTTGGTTAATCAATAAAGATATATTACTAAGAAGAAAATGTATCTTTGGGAGGCTTGCACATGGCTTCTGGCTTAAATGGAAAATACTTTTTAATGACATCAATTCAAAGAGTAGATTTATGTTTAGAAACTAATATACTTAATACATTTTTTACAGAATGCCTAATCTGTATGTCAAGATGAAATCAATTTCACTATTTTTAAACTTCATACATGCTGCTGACTATCATATATTCTTCTCTGTACCTTTTTAAATAGGAATATAGCCTGAGGAACTAATTGTCCTCTAAGTCTTTCAAATAAGGCTGTTCGTGTGGATGATTTGTTTTGAAGGGAAATTTTTTCTGCACCTTGATGCACGCTGGTTAGTGTTAGATGGTGAAAGGGTGGAAAAAAGCTGAGTTGCAGAGCACAACAGCATGATAAGTAAATGGAATTTATTTCACCAGGGAAATGGGTAGCTCCAATTATTCACGTGTCAGTCTTCAAGATAAATTACATTATTTGTACACTTCAAACAAGATTTATCTCTTTACTACTATATTTAAAAAGCCTAGCTTAATTGTTCATTTTTTAATTCTTCATGTTTCATTCCAGCTCCATACACCAACCAGATGGATATAAAATGTAATTCATTCTATAGCCAGTCAGGCTCCTTCAACCAGAAATATCAAATTTAAAGTACTCATGAACAATTAATTCTTTTGTAATAATATGTAAACATCCTGTCATCTACTCTGGCAACTTACAGAAAATGCTGCAAATTAAACTGAAATATAAAACTGATGCTAAAATGGGCTTTCTTAGAAATCAGGTAAGAAATAGGCTTTGAATGATGTAGTTAAATCAGCTTTTATTTTTTTCTGATACTTTTACATTTTTTTTCAAACACAATACCATATTTGATTCATATCCTTGTTTCAAAAAGGCTTAATTTTAATTATTTTCTATTAAATTAACTACTGGAATCTTTATCAGTGCTAATTTCATACTACTCTTAGCATATAGGTATGACACTTGCTTTCTCCATTCTCTGAGAATTGTACCCTCATAAGGTCTGCATTTCTGAGCAGCACAGTCAAAAAGAAAGGAATAATCCATGCATTCACACACGGAACAAATTATATTCATAGCAGAATCTCAGGCCCTCCTGGTTTCCACAGAATCCTACTGTCTCTTCAACGTGATTTTCACTGGAGATTGTGCCCACGACATTCATCACAGGCATCCATACCACATCATAGAATCACAGAACCACATAATAATTTAGGTTGGAAAAGACCTTTAAGATCATGGAGTTGAACTGTAAACCTAACACTGCCAAGTCCACCACTAAACCATGTCCCCAAGTGCCACATCTACAGGTCTTTTAAATACCTCCAGGGACGAGGACTCAACCACTTCCCTGGGCAGCCTGTTCCAATGCTTTATAACCCTTTCAGTGAAGAAATTTTTCCTAATATCTGATCTGGACCTCCCCTGGTGCAACTTGAGGCTGTATCCTCTCGTCCTGTCCTCTCATCAATTCAAGCAAATCCCATTTACCAGTGAGAGATGAGGTTAGGTAGTTATTAGGTTCAGATATACATAGCACCAAATTACCAGATACTTTCTTAGGCTGTTCCTAAGAAATTTCAAGACTCACCAAAAGGGCTGAACTGCTTCCCATGCTTTCCTATAGATCAAGCCACGTCCATAAATCTTTGCTCTAAACAGTCCTTCAAGTCTCAAACTCTCTCGGCAACTGATAACAACCCAAAGCTAGGAACACTGATCAGATAGTCTAAGCAGACACTGTAGACGATATTATTCTTACATCTCTTTTCCATTGCTTGTAAGCAGACCCATCTCCTTGCTTTCTTAAGTGTAAACCAAATCGGTAAATCATGGAAAGCAATTCAGTAAAATGGAACTTTGCAAAGAAAAGCAACAATAGCGAGATGTAAAAGCACTTGGAACAATTTGCATCATCACGGTCTTATCTCAGATCACCTAGACTATGACTAGAAAGCAGATTCATATCCCTCACATGCTTTAAGTTTTCTCCAGAATATCTCTAAACATAATTTGTCTGTGAGTCTGTGAACAACCAAGATGGCTGTTAACTCATGAACGACCTAGCCAAGCTGTTTCATACAGCAAAGAAACAAAATGTAGATGATCCTGGTCTCTTATCTAAATATGATCTGCCATGGATTGCCACCCATTGACTGAAGAGCTAAAACATAGTTCAGACAATTGTTCAACTTCCTTTCTCACAACAAGGTAAATTTTAGTCTTTGTCTTTGTTTGACTCACAGGCAGCTTCCCTTGAAAGATGAAGTTTTACTGGAATTCAGTTCATATATTTACATGTAACTATGAAGACTGAACAGATGCAATCCATAAAATGTATTTAATACCTACTAATATTAAGGCTTTTAATTACAATCAAAGATGGTGCTTCATTGTAAAGTGTCTGAAATCTTTCAGTGTAACACAACTCTTCCTGAGGTACCAAGAATAGGAAGTATTTGCTGAAATGAAACCAGAAGCCTTTTATATGACTTTCTGGAAAAAGAAAAAGACAGAGAGAGGGAAAAGAATGAAACAGAGAGTCAGAGGGATTTTCATCACAGACAAGGTAAGAATACTCACCTAGTATGTGGCAAATGTCAGCTTCAGGTCCCTTAATCTATTGGCCTTTCACATCCTAAGTTACAGCTCCCTTACAGACACTCTGGAATATTTTGGGACCAGTATCTCTCAGTTGCCCTTACTGAAGCTGTTCACATCATTTTATTCATACACAGAACCATTTTTGAATAATTTAAAATTTGATGAATCATTATAAACTCAGCTCTTTTTAAAAGCAAATCATGTTTAATAGCAGTTGAAAATAATCTGATTTTGCATCATTAAGTTTAATAACAATTGAAAAGAGAATCTGAACTCGCATCTCCCACATAATAGAGCAGTGAAGCTGTTCTCTTTTTGATCAAAACACTACAAACTGGATTTCAGAAAAATTCTCAAAATAGATACGCTAGCACGAAAAGGATTTTGCTTTGATGAAAAGCACATTTTCCAAGACGAAGAAGTATGCAAAATTCACAAATGTATATTTATTAAAAAA
>VZTL01049554.1:0-41772 GCA_013400535.1 Scopus umbretta | reverse complement strand
AAGGACAGAGATTTACCAATGAGACACATGACTATTGACCCCAAAGTACTGTGACAATGAAAAGGGAGCATTCTTTCAAGGACGTTTTGGAAAAGCTATTTTGGATTGCCCCATGGAGAAATCAGGAGGCAGGAAGCATATGTTACACTGCAACCTTTCACAACATAACAGCCTAAGGGCAATGAGAAGATTTTCATACTGCTGAGGGTAAGCAGTCCGAGTGTCCTACAGTAAAATATTCCGTGTCAGGAAAATGGCCTCAATCTTTGACCTCTGCATGATTCATATTCTTTCAAGTTAATACTGAAGACAAAACATATGAAAATAAAGTTATGATAGCTGTAAACACAGGACTGCCTGGTCAAAAACACATGTAATTTTTACTACCTTTCATTTACCTTTGTCTTCCTGCACATAGTGTTTACACTGAGAATTAAATCCCAACTAAGTTTCTAGATAGGTTTTCAGGCTAAATTCAGTTTATTGAGTATTCAAATGGATATGTAATGAACATGGGACCCACCCTAAAACTCTCATGAAAAATTATCCTTTTAATCATAATTATTTAACTTACAGCAATCATTTTCTTAAGTGTCCTTTTAGGAACTGAAAACTTGACCAAAAGAAATATTTCTATTGATTTCACAAACCAGGACACATGTTAACATTTTTTTAACATTGTCTTTAAAGACTTGCCATGCCTGTATGGCAGCCATCTAGGCAAAAATTTCCCAACCAGTAGATATTTGATAGGCACAGCCATGGTAAATATCTACTTGCACATTTATAAAGAACATCATAGAAGACAAGCACTGTGTTACTCCACCACTCTCTGAAAGTCTCTCTGTTTTGGAAATACTAACACTTCCTTCCAAAAAAAGAACAGTCCAAACCAAATTACAATTCCAGTCCATATGCTGATAAAAGTTTCAGAACAAGCTGGTTTAGCACTGAGGAGAAAAGACTGAGGAAAGGCAAACAGTAAGTCTGACCCTCATCTACACCAATTCTCTTTTATGCTAATTTGACATTGTAAAAAAGCCTTTTCTGATGTGTAATTTATATTTCCGTCCATACAAAGACAACTTTACCTTGCCAGAAGAGTACAAAGCAGCCCTGGTAAATGAAAACAAGCCCAGCATTTGTTGTGAAGTATAAGTGTCCCCTCTCTTCTCAGTCAATGGGATTAAATTTACAAATGATACCTATTTTCATAACAGGAAGCCCACATGCACACTCGTCTTTACATAATTGCTTACACTTCTATTATTATGTCACATATAGGGGTAGGACTCAACACCCCACATGCAAACACCAACTTTACATCTTCAGCTACAGCAACTGCGTGTTAAAAAATAGGCCTGGGCTCAGTATTACCCCTGGATCTCTATGATCCATACATCAGAACTGCAAGCCTGGTCTTGAGTGTCATCACTCTAAAATACTTCACAGCATAACATCCCAGCAGCTACCAAAAGCAATACACGTGTACTGAAGACCCTACCTAGAGCACGTGAAGATGCTCGCTTTTATTTAAATTTTACAAGCATTTTCTTAGTGTCCCCAGGTCTGCAAGATCTGTAAACTCCTCATGGAGTTCAGAAAGTACAGAGCACCTTGGGTCAAGACACCTACCCAGACAAGACTTGAGCTGCCCCATCCACATCAGGGCTCCTTATGGCACTGCCTGCTGCCATACAGGCACAGCCACAGTGAGGTGGACAGGCTTTGCACATGTCTAATAAGTCAACATTATGATGGGAAAAATTCACCCAATGCCAAGAGCTCCAGCAAGACCATATAACACTTCATTTGTGTCCTAAAAACTCAACAGGGATTTAAATGAATTAGATCCTTGTGCACAAGAGAAAGTTAACCCTTGCTGGATAAACATTTTTTATCAGTGAAACAGAATTAGACAGGATATATTTCTTAGGAAGCGGTTTCATTTGAATGTGAATTAAATGACCGACATACCGTGTCTTCAAATGTTTCTATTTCATAATTTGTTTCTTCTTTTTTTGTTTTGTAAGTGCAGCGTTCCACCAGGGTCGTCTTTTTCCTCTGTGTAACAAAAACAAAGATAACTTCTAAAAACAGAAGAAATAAATCAGAACACTCAAAGTCAGGGCTCTCGCTCTGGTTTGACTTGAAACAGGGAAAACACATTACAAAATGCAGCAAAAGTCTGCCAAGTCTCTTTAATGACCCAGAAACTGATTATGATGTACTGAATTCTGCAAGTTAGTAAATCTGCCCACATACACGATAGCAAAACAAAACACTGGGACTCTGTCACCAACGGGATTTTCTGTTCAGAATTACATGGATCCAGTAGCATACTGACTCCCAGGGAAATCTCTTGGTGGTTAACTGAATGAAACCAACAGGCACAAGAAGATATTATCTACAGACACCAGCAGATGCATCTTCAGTGGAATGTTTTTGCCAGCCATGCCACAGCATCAGCCACAGTCACCCCTGGCCCTCAAAAAGCCTTGGTGAGACTGGAGGGCTAAAGCCAAATCTCCATCCTGGTGTTTGTGCCTACCTCCTCCTCTTGCCTGTGTACTCTCACCAGTGTCCTTGCATGTGAAAATAACCGCGCTGTTCACGCTCCCTTATGCAGCACAGGAGGACAAAGCCACGGAAGCTGATCCCAGATGTATCATCCCGTTTTTCATTAGCACAAGGCATAATTAGGGCCTGACCCAAAGCCATCTCAAGCTGGCTGATTTCTATCCGTTCAGTCCCCTGGGCTCTTGACCAGCACAGGTCCCAGTGTAGCATAAAACACAGCACAATTATTTTCACCCACAGGTACACTGACAGGAGGTCACCATCATTTTAAAGATGTACATGCTGTGCCTATCAAAGCCCAGGGGTCTTAACCATGAGAAATGACTGAATTTGTATATGCAAGGAGGAGGCCGGAAAACGCAATTATATTTGCAACAGAAAATCCATCTTTGTTTTCCAAGCTGTTCTTGCTTTCAAACTCAAGTGTTTTGTGTTTCCCTCATCAGTAAGCACCATCATTTGGGAATGGTTGTATCCTTGGGTGGACACATGATTCATGGTGTTATTGCTGCAGCTTCTATGTGTCTTCCTGGCAAATTTCTGTTTCAATTGCACTTCTTTCCTAAAGAAATGTGCTTTTAAGTCAATCAGGGTTTACAAATATCTCACCAAGTCAAGTGAAGTCCAAATGGGTGAAAGGCAGTTTTATTTTCCTGCCACAGATTTTCCAATCACACCTATTTTTATGTTAGCAGGGGAAACCTCCATGATTTAATAACTACAAGCCATTTAACAAACATGAACTCAAACAAGCACTTGTAAAGAACAAAAACAAATGCTTCACTCTGAAAGGTATGTTTTCCTTTTAAACACTTCTTCCGTTAAAATAGAAACATAAATTTAACTGATTTTTACTTTTCTTTTTTTTAACACAAAGTTATTTCCCACACCCCCCCATCCCAGATGGCTAGATGTTGACTCAATGCAAGGAACTTGGGAGGTTATACAAACATGAACCTAGTTTGACAATCCATTATAACTTGGCTAATGCCCCTCCGTCACCAATAATCAAGGCTCTGCTAACACTTTCACTCCTTATTTTTGCTGAGTACATTGCACTCTGCTCGGCTCAATCACCAGGATTTCTTTTCTTTCAAGAGGGCCCTTTCTCTTAAAGCCTCTTAAGGGAAAAATACTTATTTCTCAAATGAAGCCCTTGAAGGGGTTTGCTTCTTGCAGGTGAATTTGCAGAAATGTTCATTTTCAGAGCTGTTTCAGGCACAGTTTCTCTCTGCTCCCCCCTCTTCAAATGGCAGCACTGTGCAGGGAAACGATGCCCAGCTGCAGCACTTAACCCTGTATGTCTGCCCCACCCCAGCATTACTTGATCGAAAATCTGAAACTGAGATTTGATCTTAATAGAAATGCCAAAGTCCTGAGTCCACCTCATACAAAGTTCCTCAACCCTAGTGGAAAAACTCCAAAGAAAATAATCCTGTTAATTCAGACTTCCTTATCAGCTTCTTTATGGGGCCCTGAAATATCAGTTTTAAAGGGATACTGAGGGGGTTTTTTGGTTGGTGGGGGGCACTGTGTCAGCCTGTGGGCTCAGCTTCTCCAACCACCTGAATGCAGGCTCTCCCAGGGGAAGCCTGGGGATCCCACCCAGACGCGCAGTGGCATGGCAAACCAACAGTCCAGCCATTGACTCACGAGCTTGCATGAACCCCTGCGGAGAAAAAAATAACTCCACCTTGGCTTGCCATTACAAATGTCTCCAAAGGGGCTTTGGCATGGCCACAGGCTCTGCTTTTGCCCTGCTCCCGAGGGAGCTGTGGCTGTGCGAAGGACGGGGCTCCCAGAGGCTGGCACCCCAGCACCCGTCTCAGCAAAGGAGCCTGCCAGGGCGCTGACCTGGAACACACATCACATGCAATGCAGGGCGGCACATGTGTCCTGCTTCTGCCAGGCAACACGTCTGCCCTGGCCAGCCTCCAAAGCATGTCAGACCCATTCATCTATCAGTGTGCTGCACCACATGCTGGGTGGAGGTGAGTAAAGCTTGGCAAGTTTACATTTCCCTGCAGAGCATCGCTACTGCAGGCGGGAGCACCTCTCGGGCTGGGCGAAACATAATGAATGGGGCCCTCCGACTTCTCCCAGTTGGGGTCTCTTTGATGAAGCAAAGCAGGACTGAATAAATAAACGCGTCTTACCCAGCCTCTGTGGGAATCCAAACATTTCTGAAGATTCTGTCATCTGAAGTTGAAGTGAGGGTAAAGTATTGAAAAGATCCTGAGGGAGTAAAGCGTTATTTAAAAGAGAAGTGACTTAGGAGCTCTGGAACTTACCCCTGACAAAGCCCTCAGATGTAGGGTCTTAAATCACTCACATGTTCTCAAAGATTGGGAATTTAGGAGTTTAAAAGGGGTGTCTAAGGCCTTCATGCAGCTAGTAACCTTTAAAATTGTCATATTTGCAAAGGCTTTGAAATTTCATACTTGCCCTCCTCACGGGAAAGACAACCCACCCAAATGCAATAATGTTAAGGCAAAAATGTCTCTAAAACACAACCACTTAAGTGAAGCCTTTTCCTATCCTTTTTGTCACTGCCACCAAGAGAAGGCACAGCCCCATGGAGGACCCTCTGCAGCATGAGGTTGCCCTGGGCAGGGGGTGACAGCGCTGGAGTGGAGCTGACAGGATCAGTGGTCACCTCCTGGAGACCAGTGCCACCAGCAGGTACATGGCAAGCAGAGAGCAGCATGTCAGTGGAGCTGGGGACCATGCTTTATGGGGCTCTCAGCAGGACAGGACGATGTGGTGTGGCCCCACATACCACAGCATGCTCCTATCTGCTGGGATGAGCGTGGGGACAGCGAGCTCATCTCCCACCACAAAGTAACAGAGAAAAGACCTACCAGCTGAGGCACCATGAGCATGCCTGCCTCATCTCTGATGCCACAGAGAAGGAGAGGGGCCCAGCTTTCGATGGTGGGAGCATCCTAAAGCATTTGCAGTGCCAAACATTCAGGGATCCAGGAGACACATGGAGGGAGCCAGCAGAGAGAGCAGCATCCAATTCAGCAAATCCCTTAAGCATGTGTTTAAATACTTTACTAAATCAGGACCACGGGGCGTCTGCACAGATGGCCCTCACCAATCCTGGGATACCTGAGAGTATCCCACAAAGGGAGTGTAAAGCAGCCCATTCCCCTGCAAAAACAGGCAATGGCAACCAAAGGCAGTGCCTTGACAGGGGCAGAGCCTACAGCCCTCTGTAGCAGAGATGATCTGCATCCAGAGGGATGCTCCTTGGAGCAGCTCACTTCTCCAGGCAGTCACATTGACTTATTACCATACAGTACCTTTCCTCTCTTTTCTCTTTTGCTATGGGTTTTTTCTTTTTTGTTTTTCTTTTCTTCCCCCTCCTTTTTTTTGCCCTAGTGTTGTTTATTTCAAGTTTCTCATCTCCACTCCTGACAGTGGAAAAACTGTCCTATGTCTAACATATAACCCTACATATGTTCTGCAGATTATTGGACCCACCTCCCTCTCTGAGTGTTTCAACAACAATCAGTTGTTTTCTGTGCAGCGAGAGGGATTACAGCCCTGTGGTATCTTTCTGCATTCTTTAAAATCTTCTCCCCTCTCTGGGGAAGAATCCGTTTCTGATGTTAATGTGGTGCTACGTGTTTGCAAAGTGTTCTGATCCTGCCTGCTGTCACCACAACATGGTGATAAATTAATAGTTTAATTTCAGTTTAATTTGCACATGCAGGTTAACAAAGGCAAAGGACAGGGCATGGAAGGGCAAAAGAAACTAGTATCTCTGCCTCATGTGCATCTCTGGGGACTGTAACTGCTTCGTCCTGTTGTTGATATGTGTTGATATACAAAAAGCAAGAAACTGGAAGATTTAATAGGGTCAATATTATTTTGACTCAGATATTATGGAAGGAGAGAGTTAAGAAAGACTCCTCGGCAACAGAGTTAACACAAATCTTTCTCATTTGTTTTAAGTTTCTCCTCTTTGTCCTTAGTACTGCAAGAAGGCACAATGTGCTGCATTTTCGAAGTATGCCCTTAACCCCACTGAACTGAAAGGTGGTGGACAAACAACTATTTCAGCATTTTGAGTGGATGGAAGTGGAGATGTTAGCATCACAGTGAAGGCACAAACCCTCCCATGGCACTTTGAAGGACATGATCCCATTGCTTCCAAAGGCATGATGGTCTTCAGTCCCACAGCCCAGGTGGGAACCGTGCAGGATGCAGTACCTCCAGCCATGGTCATACTCACCCTTGCCATATGGACAGCTGGCCTTACAGACCTTTGCAAAGGCACCGAGTCACTGTGGGGAGACTGCATGCACCTCTAAGGCACCCCATTTCTCAGCCCCTTAGAAGAAAGAGACAAGGTCAGAAAATGTTATCAGGAAAAGGATTGAAGTAGAGAACCCTCGCATCTTGGCAAGACATTTTAAATTGATTGAAGTGTTAAAAACGGAGGACACATATTTTGGCTGCAATATATAAAAATTGTGCTAGGCGTCAGGAGCTTTTCAAAGAGTGCTAATTTATAGATGCTTTTCTAAGTAGGACAAGTGAGTATATTACTTTTCCTTTAAAGTGCAGCTGCAACAGCAAACCACACACACTCTGTAGGTTTTATAACCTTGCTAATTTTCCCTAAGTCTTGGGAGCTATTGGTGGTAAGTATAATGGTATTTTGTTTCAACCTAAGAAGAAAAAGAAAACTGAAAACAAAAGAATTTGTTTTCAGAGTACAGCTAACAGCTAAACTAAAGAGACATCCACTCTGATCTCCACAGAACAGCCAGCAATGACAGGGAGACTGGTTTATACAATTTCCTCTCGATTCAACTAAAGGAATCAGGTTTTTATTTTTATCCCTCTTCATATCAATGGGAAAACTGGGCACATAAAGTATGCAGGGACAAAATGACAACGTAAACAAAACGCTGGATGAATCAGTAAGCCTTCTGGCTGTATGCAGAAAATGCGTAGCCATAAGAGAGATCCTGGGAGCATTGCACTGGATGAGGTACTCGTGTAGAGAGGAATCAGCTCCCAGCTCTGCAACACATTTTCTTGCTTTCACGTTCCCATTTGTAAAACAGGCAGCTGCAACACCAGTTCATTAGCATGTGCAAGAGGCTCACATACTGCAGTAAGGAGGGGCATGTATGTGGTAAGACTGAAATCCTCATCTTCTGATCCCATCACCATCCAAAGTGCCAACCAGCCATTTTATTTTATGCCCGCTTTTAAGACTTTGAATGTTGCTTTTGTCCCATAGGAGAAGAAAACCAAGTTTTTCATGGCATCATCTCAGAATAGTTCAGCATTGGGGTACCAGCCTACAATGGAGAAGACCTGAGTTCATCTTCCCATTTTATCTCCTTTAGGGGAAAACATTTGATCTGAGTCAGGAAGAACAGATGTTTGACTGCGGGTTTGCCTAACCGCCTATGCAGAAGGGGTGGAAGGAACTTTCTCTGAAATGAAAACATTTTCTGGGGACATAAAATGAACGTCTTCTGCCCAAACTCTCACCACAGTCCAAATTTTTAAACAAAATATTTTAGCCATGCCTTAATGCGAAGAGGGAGGGGGCAGGCTGCACAGAAATGTTATTTGCCTGTAACAGCCAAAAAAATGGAACTAAAGATTTTTCTCTCTCCCAATTCAATGGTCTACAGGAAAAAATGCACTGTCAAACCCCTACAGAGGTCCAAAATGCTGCTTATGTTCCAAAATCACTGCGAGAGCTCACATAATAAAATATTTGTTGGAAAGGCACCAGGGCATATTAAGTATAGAGAGGCAGCCTTAACTCTCACTTTCCATACTTTCATGAGACTGAGTCAGAACCATGACGTTATTTGAACTATACCTATATTTTGGATTTAACTTAAAGCATTTCTTCACCCATCCAACACCTTTTTATTTACTCCCATATGTTATCCCACATTATCTCATTAGTTACGTTTTTCAGCTGCACTTAGCATGCAGGTGATATTCCCAATTTGCTACCTAGTCTTCAAGTTATGTATCTTTTTATTGTCATTGGAGTTTTCCAAAATATGTGTTAATTCTACCATCAAAAGATATATTTCATCAGCTGAAGAGTACATGATTAAGCATTTCATTATCGTAATGAAAATGAAAACATATGAACAGAAAATCAGAGATTTTTTTTATCCTATTCTCATTGTTGCAAAGTTATTATAACTTTCATTGGCTTCTGATTCTGTATATATCCTGATTATCAAATGTCACATGAGAGACTTTAAACTAAACTGCCTGGAAACAGAAAAAGGAGTTAAGTAAGTTCATAATGGCACCCAGAGATCTGCCAAAATACTTTTTAAACTGTTTCTGACCAAGCTATAAAAATACGTGGCTAGCTATACTCACCAGCACAAAGGCAATGCTATATCATTAGCTTGCTAATGTATCTTCCATTTTAAGGCCACCAGAGGTCAAGCAGAAGATTCAGCCTGTTGGGTTTGTTCTATAAATAGTTATTAGCCACAGCACCGAGCAGAGTGAAGAAAGAATGTTAATATCCAGAAGTGAGTTTGTGTTGCAATGAAGAAGCAGCAACAGAAGTGAAGGCTATACGCTGTTTTGTCCTTACACTGAGAGATCATCCTCTGGCTCACAAGGAAAACATCACGTGTGAAATCTGAGTCCTGGTGAAGTTCTCGAAACTTTACTGCTTTCTGCCTGGCCTTACTGCTCTGAGCCCAAGGCTTTTCAGGTGAGTTTAGTATAAGAATTCAGCATACAAAAAAACAAGGAAGTTAAAAACATGCATGATTAAAGTTGAGAGAACCGTCTGAAAGTTATAGTCTGAATTCACAGAAACTTTTGCAAATGAAAACATTCTATTTTGGAGTTAGCACAGCCCATGATTCACAGTGGATACTTCCTTTCGTAGACACTGACATGAAAGGCTTTCTGAACTTCTATATATTTCCTCCTTCTGAAACTGCTGCTGCTACACATGTGAAATAGGTTTCCTAATCTACAGCTTTCATGTTATATTCTAAAAAGACTAGTTGATAAAAGAGGACCACATAACATTGGGTGAGTTGGCAAGTAACAAATCTGCTGAATTATTTCACAGAGAACAAGATTTGATATGTGTCTCATTGCTGAATTTTCAATCACAATTACTTAATAGTACTGGTGAAATAATAGGTAAAAGTAAATGACGTCAGCTCCTCTGATTCACTATAGGCTGTACACAAAAATCACACTTTGCCCCAGCCCCATGAAAAGTGACAGTGAGACTAAGCTGGAGCAACTGAATTCACCAAAGATCAAAGTAAAAATAAGAAGCAAGTATCTTGCAGTGTTAGAGTTTAAAGCATGTGTTTTTTCAAAATAATTTGCAAAGATAAGCCAAATGTTACTGGTCTTAAAAAAATGTGAGTCCAGTCTGCCAACTCAGTTCTGCTGAATAGTAACAGATAGGACAGGATCTTCTAGCTAGCAGCAGCTACCTTCAGGAGCTTATTTCAGCTCTAATGCACCTTTCCAAGTATGTACTATACACTGGAGTATGTATCAGCAAAACCATCCACAGCTGTACCCAGCACGCCTACTTCCAAACAAGGAAACAACAAAAGACAAAGAGCAGGGCTTATCTGCTCCTTCAAGCAGAGATACATGCTTCACAATTAGCGTGCCTATGCATAGTTCACAGGGGGAAAAAAAACCAAACAATACACAACAAACATAATTCTGCTCCCAGAAGAGTGCTGCTCCAGCAGCACCATCATCTCCAGGCTCCAGCAGGTCCATTGCCAAAAGCAGACCAAAATCTTGTCCCCTAGTCTGTCACCTAGGCACAGTTTTGTGAAACCACGCATGCCAAAGCCTAAGAAAGACTGTGCAGAATGTCAGACTGCATCTTTTCTGAGGAAGAGTTACTGGCACACTACGTAGGAATACATAACAGTAACACAAAAAATCTATGCATGCCTCCTTCACATGCAAACAAAACCAGTACAGATCTTTGTTACCAGTCCAAACCTGCACTCTTTTATGTACATCATCTTCAACCACGCAGAGAAAGTTCAGCAATTATCCTTGAGTGAGGAAAAACATACGGTCCACACGCATTCCTTAAACCCAATGAGAAACAGTGCTCTGCAATGGTTACTGCACTAGTATTTGAATCAAAATCTGTATTTAACTTTCTTATGGATAGGTCGTGGGATTTGACTACCCAATTTCTCCCTCATTTCTGAAAACAGAGGATATGAATGCCAACTATACATTTAAATGTATAGAAGCTGAGAGATACATTAAAATGTATAGGAGCGGGGTGTTACAGCCATTAGTGTGTGGAATGCAAATCTTAAATGCTATTAATTCCATGACAAACCACGTATCTGCATGAACACCGACTTCCATTAACACGGTGTGAAATTATATTCAGTGTCGGGGTGTGAAAGTCTCACAAGAACCCTAAATTACTGTAACCTATAGGTCATGCCAAAAGAGAAGAATTTGTTGGTGATCCCTTCTGAATGTTAATTCTTCAGTTCTTCTTACTGCAACTAATATCCAGCATTGCTTGCCAGTTGTTTCACAGCACTACATTTCTCAAAATGAAAGCTGTACCATAAAAGTCTGGTCAGGTGCAACTCATTGGTGTAAAATACCCTGTATTGTCTGTCAAAGAATTACCTTTTAGATCTGGCAATATGCTTTGATTATATACCTAACTCTATACTAATCTATTTAATGAATAAGGAAAAAATTAAGATATTGCATAGCATGTTAGTGTCAGCAGTCACATAATTTATGATAGTTCTGCCCCACAAACACTACAATCCAGATCTGAATGTTCCTCCAAGACAAGGTCAGCTGAAGAAATATCTCCTTTAGGAAGAAAGTGGATAATGCTGTCTTTCATCTGCTTCTGAAACTCCAGGCACCTTCTAGCTTGCATGGCATGAGAAAACACTTCTGAGAAAGGTTGCTGTAATGTAAGAAATGAACACTGGGAGTCTTGGAATTGTTTAAAAGCAAAATAAAAATGTAGATATCAAATACCTCAAAGCCACAGGCTTCAGCTTAGAGCTGGTCAAAAGCCCACTAAAATTAATATGAATTTACTGATTTGCTTTAAGATCTGCCTTTCATAACTATTGTGCATGTAATATGAGCACAACCACATTCTGGATTCAGTGGGATATACCCTATTTCTCTCACTAGTTCCAGGAAAGGATCAGAGATATTACATGATGAATATGCTGCACTTAGGTGTGATTTTATTGTCCCTCCATTTCTGCTGCCTTGTGGAATGTGCAGAGAAGCTGGTTTCCATGCTGAGGAGAACAATCCAAAATGAGTAGGGAATAGAAGTTAAACAGCTACTATTAAATTCAATGTATATTCATAGGGCTATTGTTTTTATCTAGTCCCTTGAATATTCTGGTTCAGTGGACACCCCTAACATCATCAGTCTGCTTTTTCAGCAGTCCAAACACAGGACATCACCACTGATGTAACTGGGTATATGTCACATAATTGTTCTGGGACAGGGTACTCTATAGATTTAGTATATGACTCTGTATGTGTTTCTGGGTTATTACCGAAAAAGACATTAATCACCGTGACAGACACAAAGCAGCACTTTTCACACTCTCTGAAGTGAGGCATCAAATAAACCCATTGCTAATTAGGATGATGACAGCCAGGAATTAAATTTAAAAGCCTCTGTTTATTCCCCACTTCTTAAAATCATTCCCCTCTGTCCCATCCTTTTCCTTCTCACAAATCTGGTAGTAAAACGTTACGCAGCCTCTTGTGCGCCTCTGCTAAATAGATTCTTGTTAACAGACATGTAATAACAATAATAAGATAGAGAGAGAAGAAAGCGGTCATTAAGCTATTAGAGGCTGAATGCACACCAGTCGAGCACACCCAGCATTTATCTAGCTTTAGCTTGCTTTCCTAAGCCAGAAATACAAAATGATACAGAGCAGAAAATGTAAATCATCAATGATGTAATAGTGACCTGTGCGATACCTTGGAAGGACTTAAGCATACATTAACATTTTCTTTACAAAAAATAACAATCTCCTATCCTGACATATGAACACCTGCTTACTTTCTTCATGGTTTTTCAGAATACGTTAACCCTCTGTATTACTTAGCACTACATAGGCCCTCATGTCTCTGTCTGAAAAGATGCAGCGATATTTCCCTGGATGTGGCTGTGCAGCCAGCAGATTTTGACTCATGGAGGATGGGACTGAATACTAAGAAATTTGGGGAGTTTTAAGTTCTATTTTTTAAACAACTTGTAAGAAACACCCGGCTATACTACCAGTGAATTCTTACTGGTGTTGGTAGAAAGAAAATGTAAAAAAGGAAAAAGACCAAAAAAATGTGCTTCCAGAGTGATTTGTCATGGGAATCTAGTAAAATCTTGTGTAAGAAACACACCTATGAGCATATAAAATTACTCTGGATGATTTATATTTGGCTTGCCGAAAGAAGCCTGAAGATGACAAGGAACTTGACACGTCCGTACCTGGAAGCTGCAGACACGGAGACAGAGCAGCATGGGAGAGCTTGCTGGGAGATCTGATCACCCAAGAAGAGCAGAAGTGGGCAGCGCTGCCTCAAAACCAGATGGTATCAAGAGGCAATGAGCAAATCCAGAGAAATAGCTAAAGTGAACCTCTTTCCAGAGATAACCCTTTGCCTGTCTCGTTTAATAGATTAATGAGCTGACAGGTGGTGATGATTAATTTTTTTTAAAGTGCTTTATTGGTGAAAATTTGGAATGTTAATTTCTTTCCTGTTTTCTGAAGTTTGAGGTTTGTGTGTTTGTCATGCTTTGAAATGATCTTTTATCAAAAGTGGTTACGGTTGGGTTTTTTTAGACAAAACATTTTGATAACATGCTTTGAATATGTTTCAATAACCCCATTTCAGAACAAACTATTGCTGACATTTTCAGGAGGTGAAGTGTTGGAAAAGCCCAGCTTTTCCCACAAGTATTGTTTTGCTCAGAAAGAAGTCTGTGATGAAATGAAAACATATTTCTTATCAAGCTTCAAAACACTCATCTGATAATCCTAGGGGTTCACTATTATTTGAGATGGTGATTCATTAGCAGAAGAAAGATCTAGTCAAACAGAAAGGGTATCCCACTGAAAAAAAAAGTTCATGAGTGTCAGAGATGATTTGCAGCAGTGACTTTCTTACCTTGGTTAAATGTTCACAGGAGGAAGTCAGAGCAGAAAAGTGACCTCTTCAGTCTTTTTGACCAAAGACAGCACCTGTGTAGAAATAAATGGCTTGTTAGCATACACAGCATATCTTCTTCTTAGAACAGGTAGCTTTTCCTCATTTCTCCTCATGCTGAAATTTGCCTTTCTGACTTGCCTACATTTTGCACCTTTGCTTTACTTTCTTTCAGTGGCTGGGTAAAAAAAGAGTTACAAACTAGCTGCACCTATAATTTCATTGATGTTATTTTTACAAGTCAATATTGAATTAACTGCAGGCTGACAAAAAAAAGAAATTACAGAAAAAAAATAATTTCTCTGCCTTAAGTTAACTTAATATAAATTACAACAATATAGTGAGAAAGAAACAGTGCTTTACAATGAAAACATTCAAATAGTTAAAATAACAATGCATACATTTTTGCATGAAGAAACTAAAACCCTTCACAGGTAATCTTGGACCCAAGCTATGAGTACAGGGCAGATAAGTGAGAATATCCACCGCCAGGACATTAATAACATGGGAAGTTCAGTTTTAAGAGCCACAAGAAGAAAAACATGAATAGCTCTTAATGCTTCTCATAGCAATGAAACAGCCACTTAAATGGAAAATGAAAATTTAAAAAACAAATGGAGTGTAACTTTGATTAAGGATTTGTTTTTCAAAGGCATTCATCTATGTTATACGACTGGTAGACTTCAGTCCCTGTAGTGCAACATGTTCATATTCGAGCTCAGATTTTAGGGAGTACATGTTGTTTTGATTGGAAACTGGATATAAGGAGACTCCTTCAAACAATAACCAAAATAAAGACATTGACATGAGGAATTCGGCTGTGGTTTCACATGCAGCCCAGGCAGTCTGGCAGCTCGCTGACCAAGGCAGGGCTGCTGCTCTCCTCCCCGCAAATTTCTCTGCTGCTGCCCCAGCCCCAACCTTGTCCTCCTCCCAGGCTGTCCCGCTGCTCCTTCCTTCCACAGCCATGACTCTCCAGAAGGCAGAAACCCACGCAAGATTTCTATTTTTGTATTTTTTTTTCTTTTGCATATGTTTTGCCCATTTTAGTCAGTTACATGAGTTAGTGAGCTAGTGAGTTAAGTCAGCTGACAGAGAGGCCCAGCAAGTACTAGAGGTAGCACACAGGGAGCACTGGGACTGCATGGCACAGAGGAGGTGCTGGGGAGGGGTCCCTAGGCTGACGCCGAGCTCTGTCCACTGGGGTCAACGGGGAGGGGCCCACTGACTCCAGTGGGCACTTGGTTAGTCCCACATCTGGGGGGAGGAGGACAGACACATATGTGAAGCCCATCTTTGCTCTACACGTGTGCTAGTGCACACCTGCGTAGGTAACTGCAGCTGGCAGCCAGTCACCTCTTTGGTGGTACACTGCATGTCTCCATTAGGGAGTAACAGAGCTTGTACCAGATCTGTTGTAAAGAATAATCTACAGAAAGTCACAACAAGCCTCGTATCCTCCTCTTGCCCACAGTGTTATTTAACTAGAAGAGTGATCCTATGAGTCTTTTGGCTCATTCCCTGGTTGTCCACACAGCCAGGTAAGGACTTAGAGATGCAGCAGGAGTCTGGCCGCTTCAATTCAGGCTAGAGCAGTCCCGCCGAAACCAGAGCCCATCCTTCATTTCATGGAGAATTTCAAGCTGCAGAAGGTTAATTACGGACAGCAGCAAGGTGAGAATGAACAGCGGTGGCACCCGTCAAATCATGAGCTGTGCTGGATTTATAAACAGGTTCTGTATGCAATTAATGCTCTCGCCTTTGGCACAGAGAACAAGTTTGCTCAAGAGCAGAAAAAGACCGAGCAATACAAAGCTACACACTGCAGCGCTTTATTCATTTTTTCACATTGAACCAAGGACCTAATTAGTTATGTTATTGTAGACCTAATAGCACATTTGTTAAAACGGCTCTTTCTTTCCTAAATGTTTTACATAAAGCTCACAAGTTTGATATCACAGCATGCCAAAAAAAGTGAGAAATGCTTTCCCTGCTCTTGAGAAATCTTGGTCTTATTAAGTTGTTCACTTTCCTGCCTAGATGCTGAACTGGAAAGACTTTCTCTTGCTCAGAAAAAAAGATACCAGAACTATCCATTCTTCTGGTTTTGAAAGCACTCAGGAACAAATCTGTTATACCCATCGACTTGTAACGTTAAAGTAGCAGTGACTGTACTTCAGCTTGATGTCCCATAGTTATTTGTAAAGGTGAGGATACTAAATAAGATAGAATTATGGAATGCTTTGGGTTGGAAGGGACCTTTAGAGGTCGTCTAGTCCAACGCCCCAGCAGTCAGCAGGGACATCTCCACCTAGATCAGGTTGCTCAGAGCCCCGTCCAACCTGACCTTGAATGTTTCTAGGGATGGGGCCTCCACTACCTCTCTGGGCAACCCGTTCCAGTGTTTCACCACCCTCATTGTAAAAAATGTCTTCCTTATACCCAGTCTAAATCTACCCTCTTTTAGCTTAAAACCATCACTCCTTGTCACAACAGGCCCTGCTAAAAAGATTGTCCCCATCTTTCCCATAGGCACCCTTTAAGTACTGAAAGGCTGCAATAAGGTCTCCCCGCAGCCTTCTCTTCTCCAGGCTGAACAACCCCAGCTCTCTCAGCCTGTCCTTGTAGGTGAGGTGCTCCAGCCCTTAGATTATTTTTGTGACCCTCCTCTAGACCCACTCCAACAGTTCCATGTCCTTCTTGTGCTGATGGCTCCAGAGTTGGATGCAGTACTGCGGGTGAGGTCTCACCAGAGCAGAGTAGAGGGGCAGAAGCGCCTCCCTCGACCTGCTGGCCACGCTTCTTTTGATACAGCCTAGGATGCGGTTGGCCTTCTGGGCTGCAAGCGCACATGGTTGGCTCATGTTCAGCTTTTCATCCATCAGTACCCCCAAGCCCTCCACAGGGCTGCTCTCAATCCCTTCATCCCCCAGCCTGTATTGATATCAGGGGTTGCCCCGACCCAGGTGCAGGACCTTGCACTTGACCTTGTTGAACCTCATGAGGTTCACACAGGTTCACCTCTCCAGCTTGTCCAGGTCTCTTTGGATGACATCCTGTCCTTCTGGCATGTCAGCTGCACCACTCAGCTTGGTGTCATTTGCAAACTTGCTGAGGGTGTACTCAATCTAACTGTCTGTCATTGATGAAAATATTAAACAGCACCGGTCCCAGTATGCACCCCTGAGGGACACCATTTGTCACTGGTCCCCGTTTGGACATCAAACCGTTGAGCACTACTCTCTGGATGCGACCACCCAACCAATTCCTTATCCACCGAACAGTCTACCCATCAAATATGTATCTCCCCAGTTTAGAGAGAAGGATGTTGTGGGGGACTGTGTGGAAGGGTTTACAGAGGTCCAGATAGATGACATCCATTGCTTTTCCCTTGTCCATTGCTGCAGTCACTCCTTCACAGAAAGCCACTAGGTTAGTCAGGCAGGACTTGCCCTTGCATGCTGGCTGTCCTGAATCACCTCCCTGTCCTCCATGTGCTTTAGCATAGCTTCTAGGAGGATCTGTTCCATGATCTTCCCAGGCACAGAATTGAGGCTGACAGGTGGGTAGCTCCCAGGGTCCTCCTTTCTTCCCTTTTGAAAAATGGGCACAATGTTTCCCTTCTTCCAGTCAAAAGAAATAAATGTGACATTTGGTTTAAAAAGATCACAGGGCTTGGCAGCGGGGAAACTCTACCGAAATTGTGATGTATATTAATTACATCAGTAATTACATAGCATAGACCCCGATGTTCAAGGCCTCTTTTCTTTATTTTGCTCTGTACGGTATTTACGCCACCAAGACAGTAGCTAACAAAATCAGCTTCCAGCCCTGCTTGCTCCGTCAAAGATTTATACAAACATTTTCTGCTTCTAAGATAATGCTTGTCTGTGGCAGCCCTTTCACCCAAGCCTCCACAACTCCCTGCAGTCAGGGAGGGCAAAGACACAACGACGAATACATAGCACATGCCCAGCCCAAAGCTTCTACACGGCCATGTTTACTAATCACAGTGGTCAACTCTAGTGGATGTGTCCAAAGACTTCCAGTAACATGCTGGTGTTATTACAGTGAGAGGACAAACTACTGTAGAGCATGCAACACTCAACAAATATTCATGTAAACTTTCACACACCCCCCACAAGCCCCTCTTTACATATAGCTATGAAAAGCCCAGAGGGAATGAAGTGCTTCAGGCACAAAAAGAGCCTGGCTGAGCCAAGAAGAGAGTCTACATGCTAGCTGCCATTGGATTACTCAACATCCCAAGCCTTTTTTTTAAAATCACATTGCTGATGTTATCTGAATATACCTGGGGTGCGAGGTATATTGCACCAAGCAGCAGGCACGGCTCCTGCGTGGAACACAAATTTACAGCTGAATAGGTCAAAAACCAATCTAATGAAAAGTAATGATTGGCAAGTTTTAAAAAGTGAGTTAAAGAAGAGAGAGAAGGAGAAATGAAGCACAAACACCCACCATAATGACTGAGGCCAGGGAAGAGAAAGAAGCCTGGAGCTGAGTCCCTATGCTCTGCTTAGGTGTCCTAACAAACGGCTGCTTTAATGTAAAGCGCATAAGCTGTCCTTAATGCACGGACTGCAACCCAGAACTTTCCCCCCACACGCACCTATGTTTTCCCATCTGAATGCCCTAGACACTAGGTATCAAGTCAAACACACTCGTGACGCTCCCCTTCAATGCAATTTGATTTATTTTATGTGACGTGGCACAGCTTCAGGAGAAGGGGGCTGCGAGTCATCCTCCCAACACTGCACCCCGGCACCCCCTTTGCCCTGTGGCCACAGCTTCACTCAGCTTTGAGGCA
The DNA here is from genome assembly GCA_013400535.1 of Scopus umbretta. Taxonomy (NCBI): domain Eukaryota; kingdom Metazoa; phylum Chordata; class Aves; order Pelecaniformes; family Scopidae; genus Scopus; species Scopus umbretta. The sequence continues at coordinate 23,120 of VZTL01049554.1, read as the reverse complement.
CACTGGTTTCCTTCCTGAAATAAAAATGCTCCTGTGAATGCACAAAGTGATAGGCATGCTCAAAAACACCTACCACACTGAGTGCTGCAGGGAAAAATGTGCTGTCTGGATATTGCTTGGGCCAAGGCATGGAAAGGTGCTGAACTGCTCACTCAGCGTTGCAGGGCCGAAGAACTCTGTGGCTCAGCAACGTATCATGGAGGTTCAGGAACCTGAGCAGGCATCTCGAGTCCCCAACTTTGGCCTCAAGCACCAACATTAGGTTCTGGGCCTTTAAAAAACAGTATTTTGGAACATAAATATACAGATAGATTTTTTAATCAAGATATAAATTTTCCTTAGGAGGGTTACTTTGTTCTTTTATTATCTGTACATGAACTATGCAGGGCATTTGTTTAGGATCTGTAAAAATCTGTTTCCCATAAGCAGCTTGACATTCCGTCTTTATTAGCTACAACATTCATAAAGAAAACATTGTACTATCAAAAAGAATCATTATTACTTTAACTTTATCACACCGGGTGATTACAACCAAGATAATTAGAGGCTAATTTGAGAGGAACTGAAGGGGAAGAGGAAGAGGAGCTAGAAGTTAATCAGAGTGTGCCCATATTTAAATCAGGAGCTCATGGAGATTGATTTCTAGCAAAGTTTTGTGACTCAAACAGCTCTCTCTGAAGGATGTAAGAAGGAAAAAAAGTAGGGAAAGAGATGGAGGAGAGAGGACCAGTGAGCACAGTGTGGGGAAGAGGATGATTGACCTGTTGGGCTGGAGACATCTTCCACATGTGCGAGGCTCCTGGCTCGGACCATGTGCCGCTGTTCTTCCCCTCCCAGCAGACAAGCATGAGCCCAGCTCCGGGACAAGCAGCACACAGAACATGTCAAAAGGGGCTTCACCCACGATCACTTCCAGGTGGGAGCCGATGGCAGAGCTCTCTGAGGAGGAGTGGGAGGAGAGACCCTGCCCTTGGCTGCAAGGATGAGTTGGAGACGAAGCAGCAGAGCAGGCAGATGATAATCCTGCCAGTGGGAAAGTTTAAAAAACCACAACAAAAAAAAAGAATATACAGCTCTAGCTCTGATATTAGGGGAAGGTGATAACTCTGGGGCACAGAAGGGGTCATCTGGATCAAAGCAATGGCTGCTGGAGGGCAGATTACATCCCGGAAGCTCTGGCCAGAGTTGGCAGCTCTGAGGACAGCATGGGAGGGAGCAGGGGCGACTTCATTCAAGCTCCCTCACCAAGTATTTCCAGAGAGCAGGCTGCCTTACTGAGATCCTGAAGCAAACTCTCTCACCACCACCGCTCTAGAGAGAAATAGGGAACAATTAGGCCACACCATACTAGCCAGCTGCGCTGCCTCCAGCATCCTTGCCAGCTCAAACATCTCCTCGTAGCTCTGCAGTATGGCACACACATGTACCCCTTCGCTTAGCCCAGCATAACCCATCACATCCAGCCATGGCAGCTCCTGGGCCACCACCAAAGCTTGTCCACCCCGCTGTGAGACACAGCAGGGACTAACCCTTGGCCTTCTTGTTTGCTGTTGAACAGACCCCTTAGAAAACCTTGTTGCCGATTTTGGCGGAGGAGTTTCTCTGCCTCTGTGGGGACTTTCTGAGCCTGCAGAGGAGAGGAGGGCTCTGCACGAACAGGCAGCACAGCAGAAAGCAGCACAAGCTAAGCCGGGCTTCACAGGGAATGGGGGATGCGGGACCATTTTTTCTGCCTGACTGCGTTAGGAAATGTTTGCTAGTATATTTTTTTCCAACACGGCCCTCTCAGAAAATCCTCCTAAGGGGTTGTTTGCTTTGCCAGAATACCATATAACGGGGTCAGCGCGTGAAATAAGCTATTACCAATAAAAGCACTCTTATGATAGGATAAGGGAAATTTATGGTAGGGCTTTGGCTTGTATGGCAGTGCGGCTAAGGGAAGAATTACAATGGAAAAAACAGTGCTTGCTACACCTGACAAGTGAATTAAGACAGCTCTTGGCTCCTGTCCGCTTCCTCTGATAGTATTTCAAAGGGCTTGGGTCTGTAGGAGTATTGGTGCCCCAGTTAAGGCAGGGCGATGATCCCTGCCCTGCTGTCTGTCTTCACAGACTCTGCCACAGGAGTGGCACTCCCACCACGGACACTGCGCATATCCTTCCAGTTACTGACCAAAGCTCACTGAAAGACGGGACGTCCTTGTTTCCATTGCGAGGAGATTCAGCAGATAGACTTCAGCAAGGGGGGAACCAGGAACCCTTTCCTTCCAGATCCAAGCCCCAGTAATCTCCTTTCTCCAGAAGAAAGCCTTCCCATGCACGCCTGCTTTCTATGGGCAGCGTGGGATTTTGCTGACTGCTTGACTTGCCTAAAAACAAGAAGAGCGAGGGCACGAACTGACACACGAGCACTAGACACACTAACATCTGGCGACTGCCCCATCTCTCTTTTCTTGCTTCCTGTTTAATAGGCCCTTTAGGGAAGTTTATTGCTGATCTATGCTAGAAAATTACTCATATAATTGAAACATCAGTGTAATATTGTTTGCTTAGTACAACTTTTTCTTCAGGAATTTCTGGATGCAATTATCCCTTGTGACTAATAAAAACAACAGTTTAATTGCAAATATATGGTTAGAAAAGTCATTTTATGTTTAAACATAAAATGGCTGTTGTCTCAGTGCTTCAGATCAAATGGACTGTCCTTCCTGGGAGCAGCCAAGGGAATTCGAGGAGCAGAAGCAGGGTATCAATGACAGGAGCTAATAACCCTTTCCTCAAGAATTTTGCTGAGTAAGCATTACAGACCTGACCTAGCATTACAGTCCTGAGATGCTCCTAAGAGAGTCTCGGATGCATCCGAAGCCCAAGGCACCTTTAAACCCACCAGCAATGCAAGCGGCGAGCCTCCGTCAGATATGGCTCCAACGGCACCTCTGCCCCACCGCCATTCCCTGTCCCCGGTCCCCACTCTGCCTGAGCAGGCGCAAGGCCACAGCAGGACCACAGGAGCTGCTCAGCATTTGTCCCCAGGTTTCCAGTAGGGAATGACAGTTCACAGAAAAACCATCCCGTAAGGGTTTGGTTGGGCCATTTTTATTTTGCGAATTTTTGGATTAAATCCATGTGATTTTATATATTTATCTGTACATCCAGAAAAAATTCTACATACACAGAGATGTAAAGACAGGGAGGAAGAGGAGAGTGAATATTGGGTTCTGAATCCCTACAAAATCCCCAAACGGCTCCTTTTCAAACACTTGTATTACACTAAAAGGAAGAAAACCATTTTACAGTCCCAAGTTCTCAGATATAAGAGCTACTGGCAAAACATGACGGAGGCTCAATGGTTTTCAAACCTGGTACAATCTGCGCAACTTCACTAGAAACCAACCATAAGGTATTAATAATTTCTTTTCAAAATAACATTAAAGAACTAGTGCTCAAACAATCCCAGGAAGTGGCCTAAAAATGGAAAGGTTTGGTACTCAGCCTTTAGCACTTAACATGAGAGTCCTGAGCTCATAAAGTGAACAAATCATGTCCTTCTGTCCAACCTACATGAAAGAGGATTCAGTATGAATAATATAACATTGTCCACATCCACTGAAATGGAAGGGAACTCCCACATTATGTCATCAAAATGTTTATTTTTTATTGGAGAGTTTAAACATAATTCACTAATACTAAGATAGAAAAAAATAAATTAAAAAGCCCCACACCTCTAAATAAAATAGCTGTTTTGAGCTCCCTCCAGTCTGTGGGATCACTGGAGTTTACACCCAAAGTGCAAGGATGTTCTCTCCTTACAACAAGCCAAAGTAAAACTAGACTACATGGGACCCAGAAGAAAACTCGGATCCTGTTTCCCGTGCCCACTCACAAATGGTTTCTGTCTTCACAACAGAAGAAAGCAGTCTCCTAGCTCCAAACACCACTCATCCAGAGGAAGCCCAGATACACCCTGAGACTTTGCAGCTAATGCTTTCCTTTAATTTATCATGCAGTGCATGCACTTTGCGTTTTGAATGATTTATTACCAATACAGCTTAACTGTACTAAAGTTGAAATCAACGTATTACCATGTACTGAAACAATTTTGGCCTTTCGTTAGTCTTCAGACAACATCACTGTAAGATTGGCACCAGCTTCAGTGTCAGCAGAATGCACATTTCGATATGTACTCTAAATTAAATATGTATGAGAGCCTGAGAACCACAATGACAATTACTGCACCTTGGAATGAGACTTGGAATATTTCGTCTGGCAGAGTTCAAAAGACTTTTCAGCTGGGAGCAGCTGCAGCTTGGTTAGCACAAGAATGGATTGATTGCAATTCATAACTTGGAATATGGATTAATGCAATATTCATGGAAAACTGCGTGTGCAGAGCTCCATATGGCCAGTGGAGCTCTGAAAGCATTTTGCTTCAGGGAAGAATCATGTCACCAGAACGCAATCGCCTCTACTGTGTCCAAGTTAGGAAGGAAGCTATTTTCCCTGCTTAGCTGGTATGCAGGTTGTAGAATCTACAACTCCCTTCACCCCTGCTCAAGGAGGCTGGAACAGCCCTGCTGGTTCCCAAAGCAGGGTCTGGGGTTTGCCTCCTCATCTGCGCCCTGCAGACTGCACGATGCATTAGCTCTATCTAGAACATCCTCACAAATCCTCTGAGATGGCTCTCGAGATCAGACTTGCTGTCCATACAGACAGCAATCAGGACCTACCCACAGTCCAGGTGGACTCTCAATAGTAAAAGGGCCACCTCACACCAAACACACCTGGCAGCTTTGTATAGTATGAATAAACACTTTGGTGACTGAATAAGCCATCAGACACACTCAGACAGGCTCGGGCAGATGAGATGAATACAAAGAGAGCAGGCAGACTGCAGCACTCACAGTTTTCTATCAAAGGCTGCACAGAGCATTGCAACCTCCTTTACACTGAGTACCAGGGGGAGGCCAGCCAAACTCCCACACTTAGTTATTTGGCACCTGCTTTCTTGTTGATCTGGTGCTATTGAAGATTTTAAAGTCAAGACTGAACAGTGTACCTAACAAATCTCAGTTGGGGAGACAAAACAGGGGGGACAAAAAAGATTTGATGCCAAATCACACTCCTAGCTGGGTCCCCATTCTTCATATGGCTTTGTTTCAAAGCACTTCAAGGAAATATTAAAAAAGAGGATTTATCCTAGATCACAGAATGGTTGAGGTTGGAAGACACCTCTAGAGGTCATCCGGTCCAACCCCCTTGCTCAAGCAGGGCCACCTAGAGTCAGTTGCCCAGGGCCATGCACAGTCAAGTTTTGAATGCCTCCAAGGATAGAGGCTCCATGACCTCTCTGGGCAACCTCAGACAGCATTCAGTCACTCTCACAGTAGAAGAGTTTCTTTTTATGTTCAGATGGCACCACCTGCGTTTCAGTTTGTGCCCATTGCCTCTGGTCCTGTCACTGGGCACCACTGGAAAGAGCCTGGCTCCGTCCTCTATGCACCCTCCCTTCAGGTATTTGTACACATTGATGAGGTCTCCCCGGGCTTCTCTTCTCCAGGCTAAACAGTGCCAGCGCTCTCAGCCCTTCCTCACAGGAGAGATGTTCCAGTCCCTTCATCATCCTCATAGTCCTTCGCTGGACTCTCTTCAGTGTGTCCATATCCCTCTTGGGAGAGAGAGGGAGCCCAGAACTGGACACAGCACTCCAGGTGTGGCCACATCAGCGCTAGTAGAGGGGAAGGATCACCTCCCTTGACCTGCTGGCAATACGTCTCCTAATGCAGCCCAGGGTACCATTCACCGCCTTTGTCACCAGCGCACATTGTTGGCTCCCCAGGTCCTTCTCCATCGAGTTGTTTTCCATCTGGATGGCCCCCCAGCATGTGGTGCCTGTGGTTATTCCTCTCCAGGTGCAGAAATTTGCACTTCCTCTTCCTGAGGTTCTTGGATAAAAGATGCCTGTGCAAAGATGCTGCTGTTGGAATGAGTAACGCTCATTTGCCTTGCAAATTTGGATCACTGTGCTTCATGAACAGAAATCATTCTCCTTCCAATGGGGTGAAATACTGCAGCTGCTCTAATACATGAGGCACCAATTTAACATTTGAAGTAAATAATACTCTTCTGAAAAGGAATATACCTCTGCAGGATGAGCTTTCAAGAAAGGCAGAGTGCAATTACCTGAGTTTCAACTGAGCCAGGATACTGGAGAATGACACAGGTGACCACCCTCCCCTGGGGGAGATCACAATTAATGAGAACAATTAGAAATGCCTTTGGGAGATAAGCCTTGACCAGACAATACCATCTCCCACTGCTCAGTAGGGGGATGCTGCTCTGCAGCACTTGCAGGTCGCTCCATGCTTGCACACACCGAAAACAGGAATCTTAGCCCTTTCAGATCAGCCCATGAAGACCAAGTAGCATGGTAAGAGGAGAAGTGAGTTAACAGAAGCAGGGAGACACCTAATGCACTTCTCAGGCATGTATTCATGGGGAGACAGTTAAGTAAACCGCAGCCTATTTGAAAATGTGCCTGTAGTTCCCCTAGTTTCATTTCTGTCAGGAGGATTAAAAAATCATGCTAAACACACTTTCAAAGACTTATTATACACATTATACCACCCAACTTGCAATCCATTTTAATGACTTGACTTCCCTTTACTCTACTGAGGCTGTTGTCTTTCCCCTGGATTGGTTTTACTGGGTGCATGGTTCACCTTCACTCTTTTCCCTGGTGTCACTTAATCTCTTCCTACCTTTCTATCATTTCTGTATTTTCTGGTGAAGTACTAGCACACAGGGAGCACCCACTTGGTTCAGAAAGGGCTGTGATCTCATGTACAGATTTCCAGTAAAACCACAGCATAGCTCAGGGAAACAGGAGTGTGCTTAAAGCAACTTGTCCAACTTGCTAGAAATCACACCAGCTATTACATGGAGGAAGGTGCAATTATCGCATGTTTAGCTGACTTCTGAGAATTTGGAGGTGCATTGCTTGAAGTGAAAAAAAATCAGCGAAAGATCCCCTGCTGACTTCAGAGGGTCAGCAACCCAGCCCTAGGTGTTCAGAGCTCAAGGTTGATGCTTCCTTGAAGTTCTTTTCCAGAGGTTAAAAGTGGGTTTGGGGAAAATAAATCTCAAATTCTAGGACTCGTGTTTCTCCTCAGTGTTTAAGAGCTGTACATTTGCAGCCTTCACAGAATAGCAAACCTTCAGCCAATTTTCATGTGATGCTCCTGAAATAACATTTCTTACTGATTTGTTTTCCACAACATCCCTGGCTGGTAGAGGTTGTGATAACTTGCTAGAGCACTTTATTGTGCTCTTTAAATTAAGTGTTTTCCTTGCGTCATGTCCTCTAAGGCATACTGAAATGATATAGGATCTGGCAGATCTGATTTGGGGAGGCAAAATGATCACACTTGATGCTAAAGTGCATTCCGGTTTGTGGATCTTCTCATTCTTCACATGGCATTGTTTCAAAGCATTTTTAAAAACCAGGGCCTCTCCTAATCCAGGGATTAAAAAAAAAAAAAAAAAAAAAGTTGTGCCTCATCTTCTCAGGACTACTCTATAATTACAAGTATTGCTTCATGTGGGAATATTTCACAAATAGATAAACAAGATTTCTAGAAGGCAAAGTCAAAGCCACTCTACCCATCATCACTTTTTTAACATTATGTTAGAGACTGGGTGTGTTGTCTTCTTAAAGTCATTTTCCTTGCACTCAGGTAATTCTTCCTCCAGGAGCTCTTGAGGTTTTCTGCACACTGTGCCTCCCAACTCCTTCCCTTTCCTAACAGCTTGAGAGCTCTTCAGGTGGGTGAGGCCTGTGTGAGGTTGTGGCAGAAGATCCAGAGGTGGTACAAAAAGAGCTAGAGGCTGCTGGGAGCTACAGGGTGAGAGCATCCATCTGATCTCCACCTGCAGCCAAGCAGTGGGGAAAACCTGCACCTTCCTCAAGTGCCTAAACCTCTATTTCATTGTCTTGTACAAAGGCATATGAAGAGCCTGCCTCTGTGGTACTGGCATCCGATGCAGAAAGGAAAAGGTCACCCGAAAGCACCACTATCACCCTCACACAAGGCAAAGATCGGTACAGCCTGAAGCACGCTCTCTCTCTCCTTCTTTCTCTACCACCCAGAAATTCAGCCAAATGAAAAGCAAAGCCTTCCCTCCAGGAAAACCAAACAAAAGCCATGTGTCTTGAACCCTCATTGTGTCCAGACAGGCACAGGGAGTTTGCCAGAGCAAACAAGTTCCAGAGTCAAAGGATTTCCGCTGAGAGCTCTCTGCAACCAGTCCTCCTCAGCCCGGCCCCGTGCTTCCCAGCCAGCTCTCGCTGCTCAAACCGCGGCAAAGAGGCCTCCCATTACAATGACACATTTGACAGCTTTGCCAAGAGCGCTTGGTGAGGTGCCAAAGAAAGAAGCAGTGCACTTTCCTGAAAAAAAAGCGGACACGCTGAGGAGGAATACTTGAAATGCTCCTTCTAGTAAACCTGAATGGCCGAGTGCCCACACAGAGAAGCGCGTGGGTTGTTATCCCAAGGGAGGGCAGAGAACAGGCTCCACAGGGCTTCTCCCTCTCCAGAGCTTGCCCACCCATGCTCAATGGCATTCAAGGCATCTGCAATGAAGAGCGACCATCTCTTTCTGCACTCTGCGCTCACTTTGAAGACGTTCTCGCCCTCTGGTTTTCAAGCTAACTAATGCCCTGCGTTTGCCCTGCCCTCAGTTAGCAGTGCTTCAGAGCCCCCGTGCTCAACAGCGGGCATGTTCACCACACCTCCTCATCGCCCAAGCGAAAGCCCTACGCCTGGCTCCAGCTGCTGCCATGGTGAGGAGTGCCACAGCCACCAAGATCTCACAGCCCACACGGAAAAGCACTGTGAGAAAACTGGAGATGCTCCTGAGAGAACACATGGTATTTTAGGCAGTGTCGTCAGAGAGATTTCCACTATGCTGAATGACACGAAGATAGCCATTTGACTCCAAAGCATGTGTCACCCTGAAGTACCAACCCTGAGTAAAGGGACAAGGGTTCAGAATAATTATACTTTTAAGTGTCTAGACAGAGAGAGAAGCCATAGCCCTATCCAGGTTTTCTTGCTGTAGGGAAAATCCCAAGGAGGAGCAAATGCCATTACAGCCACTAGAGCACTTCCCACACCCCACAGCGAAAGGACGCTTTCCAGAGGCAGAGTTTTAAGGGACTTACAAAGCAAAGTGGAACAAACACCCCTACACATGTGTATGGGTGTGTGGAATGAGTGTATGAAATGTGTGCATCATAAGCTCTCCAGCATATTTATCTGAGGCATCGGTCTACTTCTAAACTTGTATCTTGCAGGAAGGCTTTCATAGCATGACATAATCTAAGGCATGTATTGACTCCATTTTTAAGACAGTTGACTTCTGTCTGGTTTACACAACTCCCTCTGATTTTACACAAAGTCAAGCATAATGGAAGGCTCTTCTTCCACTGCTTTTATGTGCCATATCCTTTCTTTCTGTTTCTTCTTTAAAACACATTGGTTTTTTTATTTAATGCAGGATTGTGCATCCAGAGCCTTGCAGATGGAATGCATAATTGAACATTATATTCCACTCTTGAGAGACACACCATAAAATTAATATTTGAACCATATTCTTGCTGATCCAGGGGAAGAGAGCAAAATAACACAAAGAAAATATTCTAAAACAATTTGTGGCCTATCTACAGGATACTTTCCAGACATTAGCATAGCAAGAGAAAGACTTAACATTAATAAGAGGTGGGTTTTAATTCACAAGCAGCATTATACTGCGCTGGATTGCTTTGGGTAATTTTGCAGTTAAGGAGTCAGAGTGATCAGGGTTTGGGGTGATGGGGAGAAAAGAGAGAGTGAGAAAAGACCAGGTTTCAAGCAACGGTCCCTATCCACCCCCCTCACTCCCCAGCACACACATACACAGTTGTGCAGTGGAGAAACACAGAGCAAGAGACTGCTAGAGATCAAACCACGCTGCAGACGGGACCACAGTGGGGTCAGAGTTTCACAGCATGGAGGTCCTGGCTTCATGAAAGGCATCTGAAATGTTTAGGACAAAAGACTACGAGTAACATTTGATGCAGTACTACTCTAAAGCCAAACAGAAAGGCCGGGGGGGAGGGAGGTATAAACTGTATTCAAGAGAGAATCAAGGTCAGGGGAAACAGAAAGGAGATGGCCATTACTAATCAGCTACTTCAGTCATTACCATAGCCATGAAACTAAGATATGAATTTGGAGTAAAAAGTGCCTCATATGGGGCTGTTTTGCCCCAGGATATTGGTGTGAACAAAGAGATGTCAAGTCATTAAAGTCTGAGCTGATGCCAGATAGCTTCAGATTTCAGAGTTAGGATCCAGAGTTTCTATTTGTGTCCAAAACTGTTTCTAGAAGTAGGAATAATGAATTTGAACTTTATCATAGAAGTGCTAATGCCTGATCTTGATACCTACTGGCATCCAAAAACACGAGTTCTGCATAAACTGTGTTTTGCACATTGCTGGGGGCTCCATTTTTCGTTTTCACCAGAAGGTTTTCCTTAGTTGAAATGTTGAATTGTGGTATTTGTGGCTGCAGAAACACATCTTTAAAAGCATACAAGAGGCAAATGACAGTGTTCTGGAGTTGTAAATGCACAGCTTAAAATGGTGGCTCGAATAGAAATTTGCTTTTTTAACTGGGCTGACATCTCTGCACTGGTCCATTAATGGACAAGGAACAAAGAGAAGGTGCATTACTTTACCCTCAGAAATAGCTAAGGTGCATAACCATGACCAGCAAGTGCCAGAATAATTAATGCTAGAAAAGATCCAAGCAACAGGTACACCTAGGCTACCACATCTGCAGTTCAGATGTTTATTAGTCACACTTGACATTAAAAGGCCTTCTAATTGGCAAGAATTTATTCCCTCTGATCTCAGGAAGTTTATAATTGTGAGAGCCATAGACACAACACAAGTGATGTCTAAGCCTCTCACCCTTCCTTATGTATTACAGAAAGCATACACTGTAATGCAGAAAGCAGGGTGGCAGTGAATAAAAAGCAGGTGAGCTCACCTTTGTGGTCTACAGGAAAAAAAGGAGGACACCCCCAATGCCCAGATTAAGGGTAAAACCTAACTTCTCACGTATAGCCTTGATTACCTCCCTAACTTTGTGATTCTCTCCGGTGACACCAGCAGGACCTGACACGGTCCTGCTCCTTCACCCCGTGTGGGAGCCTGTTGGCACCCCAGCGGTCCTCCTCCTGGGGTGAATGGGGCTGCAGCGGCGGGTTAGGGCACAGGTGCCCCAGTAGCGTGGCACCCAGGCCACGCCGTGTGCACACGCAGCCGGCGAGCACACACACGGTGCTGCCCACACACAGAGCCTGTGACGGGGATGGTGCGGTGGCGCTGGTTTGTCACCAACACCCCGTCATCTCCCTCGCTCGCCCCGGCGCGCCAAGGCTGGCCACCGCTGCCGGGGGAGGAACCACCGTCTGTTGCGATGCCAGGGACGTTCTGGCGAGAAACATTTCCAGAGAGCTCCACATTTGAGGAGGCACTTAAAAAGCCCAGACCTCTTTGTTTAAACTCCGATTGAAGACAGACCCATATGCTCTGTATATTATTTATTAGTTATTGTCTTATTTAATCCCCTTTGGAAAGGCAACAATAGAGGAGTTACAGTTCTCTATCTTTTTTTTCAAGCTAGTGATGTTATTCCTCTACTTAGAAACAGAAAGCAGAGCGTACCATACATTTAACTACCAGCACAGACGGGTTACTATGACCCACCACATTTGCCCCATTCCTGACTCCCTACTGGTCACCATTAGCAATGCGCCGGTCACCGGTACATCACTTGGGAACACGGGTCTTTGCCCAGCTACCTGAGCTCAGCAGGTGCATCTCTGCCCTCCAGCAAAAGCGCACCTTCCCTGATCACTCCCGAAGAACGCGAGCAGTTTGGCACTGGGAAACAAGCCTCTGGGAGACTGCAGGTATCTCACCCCACATGCAACACCATGCTAGTTTGAAATTCTCACCTCCAGGCCAGCCAACAAAGGAAAACCAAGAGTAGAAAGGGGAGCTTGCAAAAGGAAAGATGACTATTGCCAACTTAAGCATAATCCGGTCATGCTGTCACTGAGGACTGCCACAGCTCCCACCAACTTCAGAGAGACATGACAGGGTTATCAGTGATGAATAGGAGAAGGCCTCTAGTTTTTCACTATCAGCTTTCTTAAAAAACAAACAAACAAAAACCCCAAAACAACCCAACACATATACACACACCACCACTACCCTCTCGCGCTCCGTAAAAGCCTAGTAAACAAGTAGGAAGATCAGCAGACTTCCACTCTCACTTCCGCACGCTGAGCAAACTGCCCTCAGACAGAGAGTTAGTTTAGGCACATCTGCTGAGATTTTTGTTTCGAAGAGACATTTGTTTCTAGGGAAGATGTGTATAAGAGTCAGACTGCACCCCGAAATCAGATTTTACTCCTTTAACGGTGGGCTTGGGCATCTGGAGTATATATGTGCAACAGCTAGCCTCCAGTTCAGCTTGTAAAAATCTTTTTGTGGGGGGTAGGGACTTTCCCAGTATTTTTCATGTTAGAATAAATTAACTTAAGTGTGCATGGAAGGTAGGAATACATATGACTGAAATGAAAAGTCAGGCTAAAAATAGCACTAAACCAATTGCATTGTTCATAGTGAGGGAAAGGAAACCTGGGGGGAAAAAAGAAATATATTTAACAGCTGTCTCAACATAATGTCAGATTTATTCAAGATTTCTAAAATGGTCTTTGACAAGCCTTGACTCATTGTGTAGGGCTGGAAAGGGTATTGAGGGTGGACTATTTCTTGTGATTTATAAGAGAACACTGTGACTAGTTTGAAAAACCTGCATACAAGTGCAGTAAATTAAAACAGAAGCCTACATAAGACGTGTACCTTACAGACAAAAGGCTTAAAGCATTCTTCAGTCTGAATCACCAGAGTGTGGTTTGCAAAGGGAAATGGGTTTCAAGAATTTCTGCTAGCCAAACATGTATTCTCCAATATTTAAAAGAACTAATTTCTTCCATTAGCACATTTTAGAAATTAAAACTTAAAGTCATGCAGCTGTATTATGCTTCCAAAGGCACTGCACTTGGACTCCGTATCAAAAATTGCAGAAGTTTCAGTGCTCATTAACACGGGATCATGCACTAGTCTCATTTATCGAAAAGCTTGCATGGCACATGCAGCAACATCTGCATGAGTACAACTTAAAAAGCACTAAAGTTTGGGCGGGCAGAGGAGTGGAAAATGCAACCATGTGTATTTGATCAAAGATGGACGTGTTGGCCTTCCCCTTAGCTCTGACAGATAATTGCCCAAATTTTCGTATAAAATTTGAACATTACCTAATTCATCAACAGAACCTTGCACAGGCTGTACCATAAAGCAAACACTCCAGACATCTTCATGGGAAGCAAGGGGGAAGTGAAAACCCCGCAGCTAGAGGTGCTCTGCATAAGAAGTGTATTAGTTTCACAGATCGAAGAGAAGTCAGATTGTGATCTTCCTTAAAACCCTAGTTTTCCCTCTCCCTCCAGGCAGATACTCGCTTACATTCCCCTGCAGAGTCCAAGAAATTACTGAGCGGAGGTTCACTCCGACTCCCACAGCCCTCTCCAAGCCCCACGAGTAAATCAATACAGGCAGCCCCTTTGGCTTCTACCAAACGTCTGCAGAAGTATGTGATCTAAACCAAATAGTTTTGGAAAGGCATAATACCTTTCCTATGAAGCTCTGGCACTGATTTGGATGGCCAGCACAGCTGGACATGCAGAAGGGCCACTTCTCCTTGGAAGTGCGACACAGAACTTGAGATTAGGCCTGAAATCCTTAATTTTACATCATAGCTGGTGACATCCTACTGGAGAACAGACTGGGGGGAAATGGTGTCATTTGAATATGCTTTGCTTCCCATTACCTTTTTCACCATGCCAGATGGCAATTTGTATAAAATCATACACGGGAATTCAGGAGCCAACCCCATCCTGTGACATTTACTGCTGCCTCTGCCTCACTATGCAAATACAGGGGATCAAACCAAGCACACCTTCCAGAAACTTCTACACAGAATCGTTAACACCCCTTTTCAGTGATGGGGCTTTATTATCTAGTGCTTATGGAGGAATGACCAGGAATAGACTAGCCGATACTCTTAATGAAGGCTTACGAGGAGAGCAGAGTGACACCTCTTCTTTGTAGGACACAGTAGTGAATACACCTTGTATAACAGAGCCAGGAAGGCAAAGGCAAAGGGCTGGAGGAAAGGAAAGTCACCCCGAAAGAAAAAGAAGAAATTCACAAAACAAGAGAGGGAGCTGAGACTTCCAGCCCCTTCATCATCTCCTGTTACACAGCTTATAACCAGAACACCATGTCTGGGCCACTTCTTGCCTGATGTGGCTATTCCTATAAGAATTAAATATTTTCTTGAGTGCACCTGCTCTGATTTGCCTCACACAAATACAGTCAAAAAGATTTCTGTATTAAACCTTGGAGGAAAAGGTCCCTGTCCAGTACTAACCCATCCACGGCTCCTCCCTTATTCCACAGAAAATATCCAAGATATCACTTCCAAACTTGAGGAGTTATGATTGTATCTAGCAACTTCTCCCCTTTTATGTCAGCTACAATAAAGGAGCCTGACTTTGAATTCACATACGTACCCATATAAACCCAGCTTCAAATCAGCGTAGCTCCACCAGAGAAGAATTGCTGCAAGAGATCATAATCAGATGCAAAGTGTCTTTTATCTGCTGGACTTCCTTCATGGTGCTCTGAAAAGATGGGTCAATTATCCCAGCGCTATGTTATTCCTGGGCTGAATGAGGATAGTAAGTTGAGATATTATCAATCACTCCAGCTCCTATTGCTCCTGCAGAGAGAATTGTTATGGCAACAGAATGGTGAAACCCAGGTTTACAGTAACTGAACAGATGGATTCCAAAAGTCTGGGACGTTCTTGCAATGGAAAAGCTGATGAATTACAGAAGAAAAAACACATGCCACTTATTTAGCCTTCAGAAATTCTTTGATTCATTGCTAGGACAAGCAAACAGATCTTAAGAGGGGAAAAAAGGAAAGAATGAAAAAAAAAAAAAAAAGGGAGAGTAATCAACTATTGTTTCTATTTCATGCAGTAGTGATTCCTTCTGTGCCAGCACACTGACTACCCCTTGACCTTCACACCTCAAAAACCTAGATTTTACCCTGATTTGCAAAGGGCACAGGGCTTACATAGTAGTCGAGAAGGTGTCTCCACTTCCTCCCCCTAATGTTTTTTTTTCACTCTGGCAAACTGCATTAACATTTGACAGAAGAGCAGCAGCCCAAGAGACCACATTTCTATATGAAGATCAGCAGCTAAGCAGGGGACAGAGACCCAAAGCAGTGCTCCCACGGCTAACAGCAGCTGCAAGAGCCTCCACACGCGACCTCTTCCTCCCTGGGCAGAGGGAGAGCAGAGGAGACTGGAGGCGATGTGCAATTGAAGGACCTGGGATTACTGCAGGGGATGTAGGACACTTGGTAGGAAAGACAGGTTATACTGCTCGGGAACAGATCTCTGTGCCTGTTTGCACTAAAATTTAAAACGCATTCCCCTTTCTCCCCCTGGCCCCGAAATAGAAGAGAAACAATTGTGGAGATGCACTGTGATGAAGATGAGTATGCCCTGTAGCTGTGCACAACGGGAAGAAAACGCATTCCGCATTCAACCTTTCCTCTGTGTGTGTGTACACAAACATGCGTGCATACAACCAGAATACATATACACCCACACAACCAGAATACGTATATATGCACACAGCATGCACGTACACACATATGTTCACACACACAGGGGAGCAGTTAAACACAGGAATTATTGCAAGTATATCCGCGCACATGCACACAGACAAAACCTGGGATTTCCAGCAAAGCTTGAGCAATTCAGTGTAATAAAAAAGGGCTCCTTGCAGCAAAGTGCTTAACGAATGGCAGACTGTGTCTGAAGGGTGCCATTACCCAAGGGAGCCAGGGGATTTGGCTGGAGCGTGCAGCATGAACAAATAGCCTGAAGATCTGTTAGGGTAAGGACTGGATGTCAGCACAATCAGAAGGCTTCATCTCCTCCAAAGACCTGTGTATTTCATCCCCAGAGCAGATGAAGCTGCAGTATTTTTCCACATTTTAAAAGTAATTTTTTGGTAAGAGAAATCTAATTTCTGAAAACTATTGTACCCTCCCAGTATTTCCAGAGTCAAGTTCTCCTCTCACACCTGCTAGCAAAAGAACCCTGAACTAACATCTTTCATTTTAATTTAATTTCATTATTAGTTACCTTCTTATATACCAACCAGAGAAAATTGAAAAACCTAACAAGAGACCATGACAACTCGCTGTTCTTAACGGCCACTAGAGATAAATGATGGCTCTGACATTGGCTACCTTCTAGAAATCATCTTTTCACTTTCCCCTGTAACCCATAATTTGAAGTATTTGTAACTCCTCTCGCCTTGAAGAAAATATATTATTTACAGCATGTTTTTTATTCTGGGAGTTCAGAATTCCTCCTTGACTCCAGCTCATACATCACTTTTGTGTCGAACTCTGACCTCATCTCTATTTGCATTCCCTACTTTGATGGAGCAGCTATTTCTGATTACAGACTGGCAAAATAAATCATAGAAAATTGGAATTCCAAGGAAAAGAACATTTCATGTTTCATCATGTTGTTGTTATGAGACAGGTGGGCTTTTAGCTTGATTGTTTTATTTTTACCAGGGGATGCTCAGTGCTATGTTTTATGTGCTCTCAGAATACGAGCCCATGTACTCATGGTGTTCCAAAACCTCAAAACCCACAGTCAATTATACTCCTCAAGAATGGTGACTCTTGATTTCTGACAACCAGTTTCTCCTGAGGTACTGCTGGCTCCATCTGTCCCATGCAGCCATACTCCTCGTGGCTTTACAAATGCACTGACTCGTAGAATAGCTGAGGTTGGAAGAGACCTTTGGAGGTCATCTGGTCCAACCCTCTTGCTCAAGCAGGGCCACGCACCGTTAAGTTTTGAATACCTCCAAGGATGGAGACTCCATGACCTCTCTGGGCAACCTCAGACAGCATTTGGTCACTCTCACAGTAGAAGTGTTTCTTTTTATGTTCAGATAGCACCTTCTGTGTTTCAATTTGTGCCCATTGCCTCTGGTACTGGGCACCACTGTAAAGAGCCTGGCTCCCATCCTCTATGCACCCTCCTTTCAGGCATTTGTACACATTGATGAGATCCATCCTGAACCTCCTCTTCTCCAGGCTGAACAGTGCCAGCTCTCTCAGCCCTTCCTCTGAGAAGAGATACTCTAAGTCCCTTCATCATCCTCATGGCCCTTTGCTGGAGTCTCTCTGGTACATCCATGTCTCTCGTACTGGGGAGNTCCTATCACTGGTTACTTGGGCAAAAACACCAACACCCTCCTCTATGCCCCCTCCTTTCAGGCATTTGTACACATTGATGAGATCCATCCTGAACCTCCTCTTCTCCAGGCTGAACAGTGCCAGCTCTCTCAGCCCTTCCTCTGAGAAGAGATACTCTAAGTCCCTTCATCATCCTCATGGCCCTTTGCTGGAGTCTCTCTGGTACATCCATGTCTCTCGTACTGGGGAGCCCAGAACTGGACACAGCACTCCAGTTGTGGCTCCTCCTTGCCACAAGGGTGCATTGCTGGCTCATAGTCAGCTTGGTGTCTGCCAGGACCCCCAGGTCCTTCTCTATCAAGCTGTTTTCCAGATGGTCAGTTTGCAGTATGCACTGGCGCCCGGGGTTATTCCTCCTCAGGTGCAGGACTGTATTTTGCTTTCCTGAACTTCATGAGATTCTTATGGCCCATTTCTCCAGGTTATCAAGGTCTCTTTGAATGGCAGCACAACTACCTGGTCTGTCAACCACTCCCAGTTTTGTATCACCTGAGGTGATGATACACTTTATTTCAAACTTGCTGAGGGTGCACTCTATTTCAGTGTCCCGGTCGTTAATGAAGAGGTTAAACAGAACTGGCCCCAGTGAAGACAGCATTGAGTACCTCAGGCATTTCTGTGTCCTCTGTCACTAAGTCCTCTGCCCTATTCAGCTGCAGAGCCATTTTCCCTTGTCTTCCTTTTATTGCTGATGTACCCGTAGAAGCCCTTCTTGTTACGCTCCATGTCCCCATCAGATTCAACTGCAGGTGGGCTTTGGATTTCCTAACCCCATTTCTGCATTCTTGGAGCATCTGTATGTGCCTCCTGTGTCACCTGTCCCTGTTTCCACCTCCTGTATACTGCCTTTTATGTTTGAGTTTCGTTAGAAGCAACTTGTTCTTCAATGCAGGCCTCTTGCTGCCTTTGCTCGACTTCCTGCTCATCAGGATGGACTGTCCTTCAGCTTGGAGGAGGCAATCCTGGAAAAAAATTACCATCTCTCCTGGACCCCTCTTCGCTTCAGGGTCATATGCCATGGGATTCTTCCAAGCAAGTCCCTGAACAGGTCCAAGTTTTCTCTCCTGAAGTCCAGGGCTGCGGTCCTACTACTTGCCTTGTTCCTTCCTCTCAGGATCCTGAACTCCACCATCTCATGGTCACCACAGCCAAAGCTGCCCCCAACCGACACCTCCCCAGCCAGCCTATCCTTCTTTACAAGTATGAGGTCCAGCAGAACATCTCCCCTCATTGGTTCCTCCACCACCTGCATCAGGATATTACCATCAATGAACTCCAAAAACCTCCTACATTGCTTGCGTCATGCTGTGTTGTCCCTTCAGCAGATATTCGGGTGGTTGAAGTCTTCCATGAGGACCAGGGCCTGTGAACATGAGGCTCCTTGAAGCTGTCAGAAAGCCTCATCCACTTCTTCCTGATCAGGAGGTTTCAGTTAAAAATATTATTTACCACATACTAGTTTGTAGTTTCTAACATTTCCACAAGTGTTTCTGTGCAATGGTCTTCACTGGAATAAGTAAAGAGAAGTAAAGCCTAATGCAAGAAATATCTTATCTGTGTGTAGTCAAGCCCATCTTCTTTTTTCTGGCCACTTCATCTATGGGACTAGCAACTTGCAAAGGACACCTAATAATTAAGAACACATTGTGCTGAAATCAATATACAGTAAGTCACAATTTGGGATATCCAAACTTGTACCTTCAAAAGCAGCGCTTGATTTGCGGATGCCAGGCTTGAAGACGCTTTGAGCTTAAGCTCCCAGCCACCACATGAGGACCGCGTAACGTCCCCTCCTCCAAAGGAATATGTTTGTAAGTACTAAATGGCATCACCCATAATGAACTGGCAATTTAGGGAAGGCAATAATTTAAAAAACAGCCCTAATCTGATACTCACGGATGGGAAAAAGCTGTACCTTGTTAATTCCACAGCCACTGCATCACAAGAAGTCAGGCCCTTTTTTGATTTATGTAAATCTAACCCAAAAAGCTACACATTTCTATCACCTCAAATTTAAGCATGAACAAAAGGGTAAAGTAACTGATGAGGATCAAGAAAGTAACTGATACACTGTCCCTTCTCACCATGTGCAATACCAACAGCATGAAGTTACCAGTGAGTGACCCAGGTTTAAATACATTATGGTGTAAATGTTCCTAAAATAGTTCCCAAAAATAGAGCTGTAGTTAGAATTTGACCCTCCCCTTATGAAATATGTACTTCATCTGCAAAAGTCTGAGTATATTTAAAATTAATGAACTGTAAGCAGCAAGGTGCAAACTTCCCTCATAGGCAGAAGACATATTGTCCGAAAAGGGCACAACTGAGGGTTTTTGCTTTATCTGTGAAGTTTGTCCCGCCAAACCCAAGCCTTGCTTAGACTGGTAACAGGGGTGAGTGTCCCCACATGCTAGGCTGAATAAAATAAAAAACCCATAATAATAATAATAATAATAATAATAATAATAATAATAATAATAATAATAATAATAATAATAATAATAATAATCCAGAGCTCAGTGCTGCAGGAGACTCAAAGGGCCTTGGGGTGCCATGTGGCTATTAGTGAATTGACTCTGACAATGTAATAACCCCTTTTACTAGAAAGCAAAACACATAGAGAGGTGCAACAATTTGTTCACAATCACACTGAATTAAGCAAAGCTGACAACAGAAGGCAGGTTTTTCCCAGCCCTGTGTCTCTCAGAGAGCCACCCCTCTGCTTTCCCAGAGCAAGGCAAGTTAAAGAGGGAGCATATGCACACACTGCTGCAAAGCAGAGAAAAGTAGCTGGGAATTGACACCATTAAATCAGTGTGATCTCATCTGCTTAATGTATGAGGCAACATATGAAGGGAAACCTCAAGAAACTGCTCAATAGTCATCATTCTCCACAATCAAATAGTAAAAGGAGAATCTTCTGTTCAAGCATTAGATTCATGGACATGTTGCAGATACAGTTAACAATGTTAATAGGTCTTCTACAACTATAAATAGGTCAGAGATGCCAGGTGCTTTTCTCTCTTCTTCACAAAATCAAGAGGTCTAGGGGAAAAAAAAAAAAAAAAAAATCCAAATTCAGAGACATATACCAAAAATAACAGCAGGCGTTTCAAATATGTGGCTAGCTCCTATGGCTATAGGCACAGCTGCGCATTACATAACGTTACAGAATTAAAGCTGTTACCTGCACACATTCTAAATGCGCAGCCAGCATTAATGACACAGGCCATCTAGGAAGGATTAAGGATTAGTTATCATTTCAACCCAATGAAAGAAGATCTATATTTCTCTTTTAGACACGTAATTCACAGGAGAATCGTGCTTGCCAACACTCTGAAAAAATAATCTTTCAGAATTCTTGCAAACCCACTGTGTTATGATTTCATCTCATGAAATACAACACCTTTACATTAAACCTCATAAAACTAAATCCTGCTGGATCTCTTCCAGGCTTGGAGAATAAACAGCTATATCAGTAATGCCTAGAACAGTAAAATCTGGCCCACTGTCATATGGCATTTACAGAGGGGAGCAGGTCTGCAAACAGCTAATTCACTTTGCTATTACAAAATCCTCACATATAATGAATTTCTCACGTAATTGGTCTAAGAAATACTTCAAGGGAAAAAAGAATGCTTTGAACACTATAATACATATTTATTTCTACTAGGGTTTTTTTGGTTTGTTTTGGTTTGGGGGTTTTTTACCTATTCCCTGCCTTCCCCTTAATGAAATATGTGTTGCAGAGCTGCTCTGTTTTTTAGCGAGCAGGAGTGAGTTTAGTTGCATCTGGAACTCTGGTAGATAGCAAAGGGGGGAAATTTGTTGTCAAAACAGTTCAAAAGCACAGATGATTACATCCGATGGGATTACTTTTTAAAGCCCGATTATTTTCCCTTTGCAGTCAGAAGAGCTACACAGATTCCTTTCAGTCTTGCTGGTCCCACCCAGAGCATGAGTAAGAAGGGTACTAAAATAACCAGTACAAGTACAATTACACCAGACAACACAGATCTAATGCAAAAGCCGCCCTCAGGAACTCAGGGCAAATGTCCTCCATAGATACAGAGACTGGCGTATGGCCAAAGAACAAAAGCAATTTTTTATGTGAATTAGACTCTTCCCTGTCCCCCGTGTAGAGTTACGCCCTAATCCCCAAATCTGGGCAGAGGCTGGCACGTCTTCATGTGAGAACTGCAGTTCCAGACTCAGATACGCAGATGTCACACATTCCTGCCGTTTTTCCAATCACTTAGCAGGCTAATTACATCTCAGGCAAACCACAACCAGATCATCTTCACTGCTGAAGCACACTTGGTGCAAGCACAGGAGCCAAGGCTGACATTAACTGATACCAGCCCTCACTGGGGCCCCAATTCCCCTAAGGTTCTCCTCCTCATTTTTTCCATTTTGACCACAGCACCCTGGATTTTAGTAGCCACAGCTAGAAGATGGTATTTCTACAGTGAAAGGGGGAGGTTAACAGCGCCGTAAACCGCCCGTGGCCGGTGACAAAAAGCAGAAGGAGGAATCCCGAATCGTGTGGGGAGGCGGGCTGCTGACGCCTTCGGCGGGTGGGAAACGCTGGGGAAGGGACAAAGGTTCCCTGGGAACTGTCAGGAGGTCCTTCCTGAACTAGGCAGAAGAGAAACGTCCCCGTTAAGATGGTTGATTAGATGATGTTATGGCAGGGAGAGGTCGCTGACCCCGTCACTGGAAATAATTAGGAGGGGATGTGCACTTGGAGCACAGTAGATTGGGCCTGCAAGCTCCCCATCAAGCAGAGGACTGCGCAGGACACCTTCGCCACCCAGGGGACATCATGGGCCTGGACCTCCCCTGGGGTGGGGAAGGCTGACGCCCTAGGAAGGCTCTCCATGGATTTGGGGCTATCCTGACCAGCAAGCGTCTTTTGTCAGAAAACTGCTGTATACATAGGGACTTAGCACGTACAAAAGCTCGAAGCTGAGAGGAGGGAACAGCAGATGTTTGCACGCTTGACCGCGTAAGATGCTCTAACCCTCAAGCTGGCTAATGACCCGACCCCCGAATTAGCCGCTCTTGTTAAAGGCACACCCCAGCTGACTGTGCGACACAGCACCGGGTGAAATCCAAACGTCCACAGAGGCCTATCACCCGTAGGGAAGGAAAGGGAAAAAAGAACAAAACGCAGGTGACAGAATACTGGGTTAAAGGAAAACTCAGATCTCACCTAATATTACTGTTCTTATGGGTTTATTCTGATATTTGAAGCATCATTTTCAATACAACTTGTGCCAGGTTTCGGTACAACTTGTACAGATTTGTTCACCTTTTTCAGTATGAACACTTTCAAGCTCCAAATGTGTAATTCTATACATTAGTAAGTAGCAAAGGATACACGTCTGTAAACCACAGTACCTTTATTTTCAATGTTTACAGAACTACTCAAAACAACATAATTTCACTATTTACTCACAGAGGTAAATATTAATTCTAAGCTGACCCTAACACACTCTCTGCTACAACTTTACTTGCAAGGACCAAACAAACCTTGTTTGCACTGAAACCTTATGGGAAAAAAAAAACAACCAAACA
>VZTL01049553.1:0-19234 GCA_013400535.1 Scopus umbretta | reverse complement strand
CAATGAAGGTAAATCAGCGCTGGTTTCCACGCACATTAAAGCTCTGTGCTGCCATGGGTAAGTGCAGCTGCTTGCATAAGCAGCTGAGCTGCCTTTGCAGCGGGGTGGTGTATGTGGGTGGACAGCTGGGGCAGGAACTGCTGCAACCATCTCAGCATAAATAAATGCTGTTTGCAGATTGGAGGCTTCGAGCATGTAGGAAAATTTTCCCACCTTTTTTGGCTTGTATTAAAAAGAAAATAAAACATTCCTTCTTAACTGCTGTATTTCTACCCTCTTCTGAATATCTACAGGCCATGCTTTGTAACATACAGCTCTAGGTATTCAAGGTGATAAGAGACTTGATATCAGGCATTAACAAAGACAGACAACATCTACTAGTTTAGTTCTGGTTTTCTGTCCACTTGTTAACTTATTGCAAAAAGAAATCAAAGCACCATGGCTACCCCAATGAAAAATGTCCTGTTCAAAATAATTTCTATGGAGAAGCAGGCCTCCTCAAAAGTCTTTCAATGGGAAGTATACAGTCACTCATTCTTACACTGGGCAATGACTTTGCTTTTAATCTTTGATCCTATTGTCCTCAGCTAATGAGAAGCAACATTCTGTTTGGAAAGGGTGGCAAGGGTTTATGTCATTGTCTTGTCTTGCAAAGCTCCATAAAGTTTTAAAGCCTTAATAGGCTGAAGAGTGGTGACACATTCATTCAGAACAAGTTCTGTGCTGTTTTCTGGTTTAGTGACTGGGGTTTCCCTTTCCATTCTCGTACACAGCTTACTTTCAAAAGAATAGATCTGGAGAGGTTTTGTTTACACACACACACACAAAAAATTGCTTTTTATGTAAATATGTATGCACACAAGTGGATACATGCCAGTCATCACCATCATCTCAGGACTGACCTTTGAAAACTGGCCAAGAACTCCCACTGGCAATGACTATCCTCAACAAGGTCCCAGAAGGCTGAAGCGGTGGTTTGGAGTGAATCGTGACCTCTCCTTCACCTGGCATGCCCTAGGCATGCAAGTCTGCCTCCACCCTGCAGCTCTCTTAAGCACTTCTTGAATCTCCTAACGCAGTACTGAAAAACAGCCACTGAATCCTACCTAGGCTGGCATTGAAGCTTTCTGAAATGATGGATCTGACAAAGAAGGATCATTCATGTTGGCTGTTCTCCTTGCCAGAGCAGATGCAGAATTGTCCTTGTGTGAGATTTTGGGAGAAAAGAAAGAAAAAAAGAAAAAAAAATGTGGCTGATATTATAGTTTCCCTGGAATTCTTTGCTTTGTAAAATGCAGGCTGAAAAGGCTGCTTGCAGACGGATTCTGCCCTGACTTTGACCACTCAGTCACACATGAAAAAAACAGAATCCACATAAGCAGGGATTTAAGCAAATAATTATTTCTGGCATTGCTGAGCAAAGGGGAAGTTTGATATCTGAAGATTCATCTAATCACAAAACATGGTGTAAAACACCTGTGTCAGTTTTGGTTGGAGCCTAGTAGACTCCACATCTAGAAAAGCCTTGATGTCTAAAAAAGAGGATGAAGCAACACGGATCAGAAAAGTCTTGACAAGAAGTACTAAACTTGACACAGGACAGCTTATTACTACATTGTCCTGACAAAGTAAGGACTCTCATGTCATAAAAGAGAATTTATGCCATCAACAGAGTTTAAGAAAACCTAACCTTTCATATCATGTATTAAGTTACTTGTCTCATAAGCTCGAGAAAGAGAGAGACTCTTTCTGTTAGTCAGTTTTCAATATGCTATAAGCATTTTGATGCTCAGGGCCATATAGATATCACCACTAGATAAAAATAAGCAATCCCAGCAGGCTGCTCCAGCTGTTGGTGACAGAGAAGATGTTCACCCTACCAACCTGCCTGAGTTCTGTGGTCAGTTAAAAAAAATGTCTAAATGGGTTATTTTCATCTTCTGCATTCTTGATTCTCTTCTCACAGTGTTAACTTGCTCCACGCTAACTCAACTTTCTCTTATCTATTGCAGTGATTATCTTTCCTCTTATTTCTTTACCTCTTTCACCAGCAGTGACAAGACTTCCACACTTTTAATGCCACCTCTCTCTCTGCTTTAAACTCCCGCAAAACAAACAAAAACCCCCAAACACACCCAAACTTGAAAATCTCCAAATCCAAATAAGAGCTCCAAAGGGATTTCATTATTTTTTCCTTCCTTTTTTACCAGATTTTTCCTTATTCAAGTCTCTTTTCTGGTTTCCTGGTTTCAGCCCATTCTTTAAAGCATAAAGTGTTGCATAAGCTTTAGGAAAGGCACAACAGATCAAAGCCAATTCTTTTGACTCAATGCCTGTGTGACCAACAGAAGAGAAAGAAATCAGCTTAAGTTTTTGCCTACAATGAACTTGGAGAACTTGGTATTTAGGATGGAAGAGGTTTTTCAGTGATAAATGAATCAGACATTGCATGGAACTGGAGACATAAAATAAATTCGGAATTTCAAGCCAGCATTTCTGCAGTGTTCCATTTTGGCTTTAAAGTGTGGCTTTACAAAATGCTCCAGAACTCTTAGCAAATATGATGAATACCTAGCACATATAAAGTAAGTAATCACATCTTTCTGCCTGTTTTTTCCTCACCCAAGATGCTAAAAAAGTCTTTCTCTAAGATGACATCTAGCAGTTTCTAGCATCTTTATACCACCTTTCCTCTACAAATAAATTCCCAGGTTCCTCAATGACCTGCCACAGCTATGATTGACTTTAAACTTCAGCTTCTTCTTTCCAGACACCTTCTAAATAATGGTTCAGAAATTTACTTGGGATGGGCCCCTCTCTCACACACCTTGCTGCAAGTGCCCATACTGTGCATGCTGGGAGGCCCAGGAGCTTCAGGCAGGTTGGTGAGTCTTATCAATGTCCTCACAACTTTTGTGTCACTCTTGCTTAGATCTCCTACACTTCTGTCCCTTTTGACACACTCAGTGTGGCTCTGGCACACCTGTGTGGCAAATCGGACTCAGAGAGGTGGTGCTTGAGCTGTCTCTGCCCAAACTCACGTCATCTTTGAGATGAATCTAGCATGCACAGCATAGTTCAGGGATAGAGATAGTCTCTTCATGTGCAAGCAGAAAGCCCAGTCCAGGATACTCATCAGCTCTAGTCCTTGCTGTGACTTCACTTTCTACTGCTCTCTGAGATGTCCAAAACACAAAAAAGTATGTGTGTGTGCATATATATGTATATATATACATACATAAATATGCAGTACAGGTGTATAAATGTAAATCTGTATACCTAGTACTACAAATAAACTCAAATCCAGGAGTGTTTTTTAAAAATTAAGTAATTTAAAGGTATTGAGACCTTAGGGAAAATGTATAGAACTGTGCTATGCTGTCAGACAGGTGAATTCATGAGTGAGGCTGAGTTGTATTTGTGCAACAGGAGAGTAAAACCTACTTTTGTATGAGTATGTGTTTGAAAAAACATGGGTAGGATGTTCCTGAGCAAGGTTGCTCTGCAAACACTTTGGTGGGTGATAGACCTCTGTATGCAGGGGTCAACTTCAAACTTATGCACCCTCTGAATCAGGCTGTAAATCCTAATCATGCCCTGGCTGTGACCCCAGGGCTGAAATGAGATTCTCATGCTTTGGTAAAAGTGTTTCTTTGACATGACTGTTTTCTGCATATTGTGCATCTGCTAATGTACTGTAACAGACCTACCACTACCTTGTGTTTTCAAAGGAGGGAAATATGAGAAAAGTGATGAATCCTGTGTGCCAAAGAGGTTCAGACATTCTGGATTGTATTTATTTCCTCGTGTTACAACAGAAGTATTCAGCAAACCTAACAGTGGCTGTCTCTCTCTGGTCTGTGGGGGGAGCTGGTCCTTCCAGAAAGAGGAGTCAGAGCCTGGGCTAAAAATAAGTCTCCCAGAAGCATTCTCTGTAGGGAGATATATCCTCATTCAGCAGAGAAAATCCAGGAATATGATATCTACTAGGCTAAAATTTGTCTTTAGAAGTACTCCAAGAATGACAAGCCTCTTATTGCTGGAGGTGATTTTGTCCTTGAAATGATAGTCCTTCCAAGCTGGAGGACTGTGGAAAACAGAAGGTGTAATTTGCACAGATGTGTAACTAGGTGACTTAATGACACTGTGTAATTAAGAGTGTTCCCCCACCCAGATGAGGGTAGGCATAGTTCCTAAATAGACAAACTGCAAAGTATCCTCATTAAACAGGTTACCTTTACTAGGGGCTCAGAAACATGGTCCTGCTATTGTGGCCTAACAACCTCCATAAAAGCACACTTGTTTTGTGTCACCTCTCTGACAGACTAAAACTTAGGCTTGCCCCATCCCACTGTAGATAGGGCAACCAGGTGCTCACTCAACATAGATGCTCACCTAAGTGAGCACCTGAGTCTTTCCTGGCTCTCTCTATGGTCAGAAGAAAGAGCCAGGAGTCTCCAGAGGGTCGATTAGTCCACCTAGAGCTTGAATTGCCTCTGGAGCTGCCAGTCTCAGAAGACTTACAGAAAGCACCTAGGTTTTAACTGCTTGTAAAAGGTGCATTTTGATTCACTGGTTATTTAAGCAGTAAACTCTTGCACAACATTAAGGCATTGAAAGTAGACAGTGTTAGGCTGCTGTAACAACAGGCATCAAGAAAGCAAGAGCACTGTGCCTGTAGCTTAGTGACATCAGCAGGGTAATTTAGGGAAAAAATAGGTGCCTGAGATACCAGTGGGACAAGATCACTGCGGTCACAGAAGTCTCTAAGAAGAGGGTCTTAAACTGTTAGACTTGGAACATGTAGTAGGCAACCCCTTGTGTCAAATAAAATCCAAAGAAAAAAAAAAAAAAGTAAAAATTTAAAAATTGGTCTTCAATAATTCTGTTTGCTTGCATGTGTCTCAGGAAGTGCCTGAAATTACTTTTCCTGAGCTGCAATGCTCTGGGATAAATTAGGTCAGGACAGAAACACTCCCAAACCTTGGCCAGAACTATAGTGTATAGAAGTCTCAGGAGTTTGCACTAAACACTGGGATAAATAGTTGTAAAGAAAAGATGTACTTTTAGAATAAACCATTTTAGACATTTATTGTAAAGGGAAGCTGGGTGTACTGTGGGAAAAGAGCCCACAGAATGGACATAAACACAGATGGATTACTACATACCTTCTTGCTGCTTGGGAGAAGGCAAATAGTTACACACCCCTTTGGAACTGCTAGGTCACTCTTCCTCTCTACTTAGTTTGAGGTGAGCTGGGGTTGTTGATCCTCCCTCTAAATCCTTGTTGAAGTAAAGAAGAGAGTTAAAGACACTCATGCACATGTATCTCCCTTGTGGTCAGCTCCTGCAGTTTAGATAGCAATGCTGGTTTGATCTTCTCTTGTCCTGGTTTCAGCTGGGATAAAGTTAATTTTCCTCTTAGTAGCTGGCATAGTGCTGTGGTTTGGATTTAGGATGAGAACAACGCTGATAACACGCTCATGTTTTTTGTTTTTGCTGAGCAGTGCTGACACTAGTCAAGGACTTCTCAGCTTCCCATGCTCTGCCAGGGGCACAAGGAGCTGGGAGGGGGCACAGCCAGGACAGGTGACCCAACCTGCCCACAGGGCTATTCCATACCATACGGCGTCACGCTCAGTATAGAAACTGGGGGGAGTTGGCCGGGAGGCAGCGATTGCTGCTCAGGGCCTGGCTGGGCATCGGTCAGCAGGAGGTGAGGAATTGCATTGTGCATCACTTGTTTTGTATACTCTTTTATCGTTATTATTATTATTATTGTTTTCCCTTCCTTTTCTCTCCTATTAAACTGCCTTTATCTCAACCCATGCATTTTACCTTTTTTTTGTGATTCTCTCCCAATCCTACTGGGGCGGAGAGGGTAGGTGAGCAGCTGTGTGGTGCTTAGGTGCCAACTGGGGCTAAACCATGACATCTCTCTAGAGATCCTGCCTTGATATGGATAGACAGGCAGATGAATCCTGTCAGAGGCAATATGTTGGGTTGGAAAATGCAAGGGGAGGTATTGCACTGCCCCGTTCATGCAGAGATATGCACAGAAAGATCCTGGGAAATCTTTATGTGAACTGGCCTGCTGGCTTAAAGTGCCACAAGGCTGGGTACCGCCCCAGGCTCTGCCTCATTTCTGGGTATTTTGCTTCTGGACTCCATCCTCTGCTGATTCTTGAGTGTTAATTTCCCAGGATGAGCAGGGAAAACAGATCTTCCTCTCTCCAGTCTATAGGGAGGAGAGTTCAGTGTCTCTGCCTAGCTCCACGTAGTGCAGAGAGGAGATGAGGATGTGGGTAAGGAAAGGAGGGTATTTGCTGTTTATATGCAGAAGCCTAAATGAAAAGTGGGAAAAGACTGTGGAGTGCTAACTGCTTGGCTTTGGGACTAGCAGCCAGGGGAAGATACTGAGGGCATTTGGAAGAGGTGGAGGGATTGTTCTATTCTCAGCAGCAGGATGAATGGAGAAGGGCTTGGAAGACATGGAGTACTGAGAATCTCTTCAGAGAGCATCCACATGTGGGATGGATGAAGTGATGAAGGAGCACAGAAAATTTGTTTTCAAATCTTGCAAATCTCAGGTTACCAGGCTAGACAGAAAGAGACAGAGGAGAATCAATAATCAGCCTTGTGGGTGAAGGTGGCAAAGAGTGAGATCTGCATTTTCCAGTGCCCTGTGAGATGTTTAATGGCCACAGAAGTGGGAACTCAGGGAAAAGTATGAGTCAAAGGACAGAGACAACTACCACTGCAGGAGCATCAGATGTATGCAGGACTCTCTGATATACCCCTAAACTGGAATAGTTTGTGCTCTATCACAAATGCGTACCTTCAAACAGAGACAAACACAAAATATCAGCAAAGAAATGAATGGTGTGTCATCCACGGACTTACAACTGCCACGGAAAACTCACTGCTGATGGTGCAGGAATGCCAGAGTTTGGCATTGCTGGAAAAGCAGAGATGTGAACACTACGAGTGTTACCTCTGACTGAGGGAAGGCAGTGCACCTGGGAGGAAAGCATGTTCAGGGAAATTTTTGGTTTCACTTAAGAGTTTTCATTTTTAGAGATTTTATGCTTGAAAGTTCATGAAGCTGGTTTTAATGAAGTGGTAAGTGACAAAAGCCTATGAAAATGAGAAGTGAATGTTAATGGTTTTGGTTGTGGACCATGATGTTTTGGAGCTGGAGCCAGGAAAGTTTCCAAAACTGCTGTGCTTCATAATTAATTGAGGAACTTTAAAACAATGTGCACTCTTTAGGATATTTAAAGATATTACAGCCATAATTTTCCAGTGCTAAGGCTTTATTATTTGATACTGTATTTCAGCTCAACATGATCAATGCATAGTGTGACAGTTGCAAGAAAATTCCATAAAGTAAAGATTGATAGACAAATGACATGATAAATGGAAATGTTAGTATTAATGTAATGTGCTATTAGTATACAGAAGATGCATGAATAACCCTGCAATAAATTATTATATTGTAATGAATGAAGAAATTTTATAAAGTTCACTACAATTTAAGTTCTAGCTTACACAATATCTACTCCTTTCTTTTTTTCTGATAGACAGTATTAAATGTCAATTTGGATATTCAATAGTGCCTAGAGAAGGAAAAAAAAATGAGAATGAAAATGTATAAAAGGAAATTTAGGTGGAAGAACAAGAGAAACCTTCTTAATGAAAGGTCTTAGACCAAGAGTCCACTAAAGAGTATGTTAATCCATCAACTGGTAATGATGAAAGTGGTAAACAAACTGGCAAAACAAACAACTTTCATAAGTATTCAGTGGCTTAAGATAACCATAATGCAAATAAGAATCTGTGTTCTTATTGATAGAGAAACAGAATCTGACATTTTTTGCTAAAGATATATATTTTTTTAATGGTGGTTTTCTTTTTAAAATGGTGGAAGTCATAGCCTTTTCACCAGTTTCCTTTTAAGCCTCAGAAATTAAGTTCACACTTGCTATTTGCAGCTGAGCCAGCTCTAGTGTTTACTGACTCTTTAGTGATACTTTTTAATTAGAAAAGCAAAATGTGACAGAAAAAATTGTGATGCTTTCCTTAAGGTAGGAAAACACTTTCAGAAGACATTATGCCACATTGACCCTGTAATGTCAATGACACTGAAAATGTTCACAGAATTGCTCTAAATCCATTCATATCCATTCATTAGTATACATGATGTCAAAATCTTGCTCATTATTTTCAGTCACAAGCATAAGTTTTCACTTACAGTCACCACTACACAGCTATATCCAGATACAAATGTCAATCCATGTTCACTCACTTCATAATCTCTCCTCTTAGTGTCTTATAGCTACAATGGCTGTTGCAGACACTGAGAGCCTGCTGCTTTTGCATAAACAGGATAATTAATATTGCTAGTTAGTATGGCAAGTATAGGAATTCCCTCTTTTTTTCTTTTTCTTTTAGCCATTCTAGTGTTTCACTGACAACATATTGTTAAAGAGGAAACCAAAGAACCAAACCACACAATGAAAAAATATCTAGGGATTTGAACATTGATATTAAATACCACTTTGTGGTGGGTTCACCTTTGCTGGATGCCAGGTGTCCACCAAGCCGCTCTGTCACTCCCCTCCTCAGCAGGACGGGGGCAGAAAATAAGATGGAAAAAAAACCCTCGTGGGTCAAGATAAAGGCGGTTTAATAAAGCAAAAGCAAAGGCCATGCACTGAAGCAAAGCAAAACAAAATATTTATTCTCTACTTCCCATCAGCAGTCAATGTCCAGCCACTTCTCCTGGAAGTAGAGCTTCAGTATGAATAGCAGTTGCTCCAGAAGACAGACATTGTAGTAACAAGTGCCCCCACCTTCCTCCTTTCTCTTAGCTTTTATTGCTGAGCAGATGTCATACGGTAGGCAACATCCCTTTGGTCAGTTTAGGACAGCTGTCCTGGCTATGTCGCCTCCCAAGATCTTGCCCACCCCCAGCCTACTGGTGAGGGGGGAATGTTGGAGAGACAGCCTTGATGCTGCGCGAGCAGTGCTCAGCAGTAGCCATAACACTGGTGTGTTATCAACACCTTTCTAGCTACCAATACAAAGCACAGCGCTATGAAGGCTGCTGTGGGGAAAAAGTAACTCTATCTTAGCCAGACCCAATACAATCTCCACCCCTTATTCCATACCATTTGTGTCATGCTCAGGTCCCACATAATTTAGTACTTACACATATCTTCTAACCGTCCCATTATATTTAATTCTCATTACTGAAATCCTTTCTTACCAACACTTAAACTACATACTTCAACTATCTTTATACCCAACATACAGATTTATACATTCTCATTAACTACTATCCCCTGTCCCTTAACAGATAGATATTACTTTCCCACTCCATGGGCTTCCTCCACTCCTCCATATCTTCATAAGAACAGGTTATGACTTGGGCCCCATCTGTCAAGCTGGGTGCTCAGGACACGAGAAGCAGTATGTTCGATTGTTGGGCACCAACACCAGCTTGGTTTGGGTCATTGTTGCACTCGTCTGGTTCCTTACGAAACTCACTCTGTAGGTTCAGGTCATTCCTGCTATATTACTACCTACAACATTCAACTTGCATCACAGATTATTTTTCACCCAAAGTTAAATATCCTTGAGGCACACACCGGGTCTCCCCATCCTTCTGCATTATCCACCAAGTCCACCCAGGTCCTTGAGTGAAGACAATCCCACAAATGGGATTGCCTTTTCCCATGGGAGAAGCAATCCACACCACTCTACCCAGCCACTTTCCTATGTGCACTATGGGGACCTTATCTCATCGCACAGTATGTAGGGGTTTTGTTTGGGTCAGACCAGGACAGTTAGCAGATCATCTGGTGTTAAACAGACAAGTGGGTTCTGCTAAATTTGTATCCCAGTGCTTCCATGCCCTATTGCTCAGTGCTCTCAACATAGTCTTTAACAGTCCATTATATCTCTCAGTCTTTCCAGACGCTTCTGGGTGATAGGGGATGTGATACACCCACTCAGTGCCATATTTCTTTGCCCAAGAGTTTATGAGATTATTTTGGAAATGAGTACCTTGTCTGATTCAATTCTTTCTGGGGTACCATGTTGCCACAAAATCTGCCTTGCAAGGCCCAAGATGGTGTTTCAGGCATTAGCATGGTTTACAGAGTATTTTTCTATCCAACCAGTAGCTGGTTCCACCACAGTGAGTATGTAGCACTTGCCTTGGTGTGTTCATGGCAGTGGTCTAATATAGTCAATTTGCCAAGCCCTGACATACAGAAAACCCAGCCACTGCTCTCTATTCCAGGGACATTTTACTTGTTTGGCTTGCTTGATTGCAGCACATGTTTCACATTCCTGAGTGACCTGTGTGATGGCCTCCATGGTCAGGTCCACCACTTGATCATGAGCCCATTTGTATGTTGCATGATTTTCTCTTCCTTCTCCCCCTGAGCAGCACAGTTCAGCGGGGGTTGCAGTCAGTTCATCACATGTTGTCTGCTGCTCCTTCCTCCTCAGAGGCAGGACTCCTCACACTCTTCTGCTCCAGTGTGGGGTCCCTCCCACAGGAGACAGTCCTCCACAAAATTCTCCAACATGAATCCTTCCCATGGGCTACAGTTCTTCATGAACTGCTCCAGTGTGGGTTCAGTCCTTCCGGAGCAGACTGCTACAGTGTGGGACCCCCACAGGGTCACAAGTCCTGCCAGAAAACCCGCTCCAGTGTGGGCTCCTCTCCGCACAGGTCCAGAGGTCCTGCAAGGAGCCTGCTCCAGTGTATCGGAAATAGGGGAAGCTTCTAGCAGCTTTTGACAAAAGCCATTCCTGTAGTCCCCCCGCTACCAAAACCTTGCCACTCAAACCCAATACACATTTGCACAAAGTGTATATGCTAACCAGAAACAGAGCACAAAATGCTTCCCATTAATAATGTACATTCAGTGATTACTTCCCATTTNAAGATTTATAAACCCTTTGAAACATGTTGTTTCCAGATGCAAGCTCCAAGTACCTCGTCAATAGCTTCCTGCCCCATTTCAAGGGCCAAGCAGAGGGAGGCACACACGCTTCCCTCCATGAGCCCACCCTCCATCACTCACTGAAACCCTCCAGAACCTGCTCTCTTCCTGGCAGAAACCCTTCTGCATCCCTCTGCTTAACACGGTGAATTACCAGCTCATTAGGGCTCCTGCTTTTCCACTGATTAGGTGTCCGGGACTGGCATTTCCCCTGGTCTTTCTAACAAGCTGGTAATAGTGCTGTGTCTGCACTCCCCACCTGCAGTGGGACATAACATGAGAAAAACCGCACGAGTCCGAATGAAACACTGCATTATGATATTAATAAACTGTGTCTTGAGCACCAAAGGATGTCGAGGTAATGTTAACTATTTCTGTGGACTAGGTCAACTTAAAAGCACAAATGACAACACCTTATGTCAAATACCTGTTAGGAGTCTTTGAAAGCATGCCAGCCTCCTCACTAAGCAAGGCCAAAACAGATTAATAAAAGAACAAACAATAGTTTCCTCCTGTGAGTTCAAAAGCAGAAAACATTTTTTTTAAAAAGCTGTATTAACCATCAGCCGTAATTACACCACACAAAAGGAAAAGCTTTAAAATGTGTTACTTACATGCAAAAAATGAAAACCATAAAATGTTAGTTCAACATTTCATTCCCACTATTTATTTTCTTTGGTGATGGAGGTTGTTTAAAAATAAAAATTAAGTTAGAGTAGGGTTGGAAGGGTACTTTAGTGAAGAAGTTTCAGCTTAGCAGGATTTCAGAACAGCTTTCTGACATCCACAGGCCAGAGGCATCATGCTTAGTCTGTGCATATAGCTGACCATGCTCATGCACACTGACCACTCCCTAAAAGGGCACTTTGCAGCTGGGTTGGGAACTGGGGATCTCCTTGCCCCTGCTCAGCTGCTTGCTGACTGATGCACGAGGAGGTTAGCTGCATTCACATCAGGGTCGGGACACTGGTGGGCTTCATGCTCTGGGCTGTCTTCTGGGTTTCTGCTCCCAGACTGCTGCCTTTTGGCACCTGGTGCCACAGGATGGCGGGCTGGACACATCCCTCATGCTTCAAAGCCCCACAGCCAGGAAGCTGCTCTTTTTGCAGGGGGACTTTATCCCTCTTCTCCACCTTCCCACTGCTGCTGCAGAAGCTGCTGGCCAGCACAGCAGTATGGGGTGGCTCCATGGCAGCAGGGGCAAAGGCACTAATCATGCATGGTCTTTTGCTCAGACCACCTCTAACTTTTCAAAATGACTGGGACAAACAGACTTTCTGCCTGTTTCCCACTCTGCTCTGAGTGTGGGAGACCCTACGTGCAGAAGCTGAAGGCATTATGAAGCAGTCAATATCAAATGCTGGTAAAATAAAAACATCATTGCATATTATCCTATGAATGCTAAGGACAAGACACCTCTGTCAATAATTTCTGAGTGCTTCATGTTAATTTCATAATATTACTTGACATGCTTTATGTGTTGAAATACCTAGATGCATGAGCTACTGCTCTCTGCTTCTTCATTACACTCTGCCAGCAGTTAAAAGTACTTTAGCAGCATGCCTAATACAATAACCTTCAAGAAGAGCAAAAAACCAACCAATCATGGTCTTTATCCACTACATATGGGAAGCAACAATCACAAGCTGAAACCAAACAGCTTTCATCAGGACAGAGGCAAATGGTTTTGCCAGTGAGCAAGGTTACCTGCTCACATAAATTGCTNGGGACATTTTACTTGTTTGGCTTGCTTGATTGCAGCACATGTTTCACATTCCTGAGTGACCTGTGTGATGGCCTCCATGGTCAGGTCCACCACTTGATCATGAGCCCATTTGTATGTTGCATGATTTTCTCTTCCTTCTCCCCCTGAGCAGCACAGTTCAGCGGGGGTTGCAGTCAGTTCATCACATGTTGTCTGCTGCTCCTTCCTCCTCAGAGGCAGGACTCCTCACACTCTTCTGCTCCAGTGTGGGGTCCCTCCCACAGGAGACAGTCCTCCACAAAATTCTCCAACATGAATCCTTCCCATGGGCTACAGTTCTTCATGAACTGCTCCAGTGTGGGTTCAGTCCTTCCGGAGCAGACTGCTACAGTGTGGGACCCCCACAGGGTCACAAGTCCTGCCAGAAAACCCGCTCCAGTGTGGGCTCCTCTCCGCACAGGTCCAGAGGTCCTGCAAGGAGCCTGCTCCAGTGTATCGGAAATAGGGGAAGCTTCTAGCAGCTTTTGACAAAAGCCATTCCTGTAGTCCCCCCGCTACCAAAACCTTGCCACTCAAACCCAATACACATTTGCACAAAGTGTATATGCTAACCAGAAACAGAGCACAAAATGCTTCCCATTAATAATGTACATTCAGTGATTACTTCCCATTTGGATGCACGAATTCAACATCACCACAAGTGCTGGGTAATTTTGCCAAATTCTTCAGTGCAGAAGAAAATTTGGTGCTACACTGTCATCCCTTCGTTTGTGTAACAACTTCTGGTCATGGGTTGTGAACAAATTATGAATGTAAGGTCTCCTGCACAGGAGGCAGAAACCTCTCATCATGAGCTTCAAACAGATGAACAAACACTCAGCCAAAGAAAAGCACAAGGCTGGCAGCTGTCAGGGTTACCTGTTGAGTGGAGGATCCTCACTGGCAGTGCAGCTACCCATGAGCTTCAAAATCGGCTGTGTGAAGGGGGATGGAAGCACTCACTGATATCCTACATGGTCCATTCTTTTCCTTCAACACAAACAAGGGCCTGCAGAGCATCCCACAGAC
The DNA here is from genome assembly GCA_013400535.1 of Scopus umbretta. Taxonomy (NCBI): domain Eukaryota; kingdom Metazoa; phylum Chordata; class Aves; order Pelecaniformes; family Scopidae; genus Scopus; species Scopus umbretta. Next base: position 5,440 of record VZTL01049553.1, on the reverse strand, counting down.
AAAGTACCTCTTGTCTTCTTTTGTGTTACCCTTTCCTGCTATGGCCCACTGCGGTCACTCCCTCTGTCTTCTCCCCCTTCTCTCCCTTCCCCCCTCTCNTACACCACACAAAAGGAAAAGCTTTAAAATGTGTTACTTACATGCAAAAAATGAAAACCATAAAATGTTAGTTCAACATTTCATTCCCACTATTTATTTTCTTTGGTGATGGAGGTTGTTTAAAAATAAAAATTAAGTTAGAGTAGGGTTGGAAGGGTACTTTAGTGAAGAAGTTTCAGCTTAGCAGGATTTCAGAACAGCTTTCTGACATCCACAGGCCAGAGGCATCATGCTTAGTCTGTGCATATAGCTGACCATGCTCATGCACACTGACCACTCCCTAAAAGGGCACTTTGCAGCTGGGTTGGGAACTGGGGATCTCCTTGCCCCTGCTCAGCTGCTTGCTGACTGATGCACGAGGAGGTTAGCTGCATTCACATCAGGGTCGGGACACTGGTGGGCTTCATGCTCTGGGCTGTCTTCTGGGTTTCTGCTCCCAGACTGCTGCCTTTTGGCACCTGGTGCCACAGGATGGCGGGCTGGACACATCCCTCATGCTTCAAAGCCCCACAGCCAGGAAGCTGCTCTTTTTGCAGGGGGACTTTATCCCTCTTCTCCACCTTCCCACTGCTGCTGCAGAAGCTGCTGGCCAGCACAGCAGTATGGGGTGGCTCCATGGCAGCAGGGGCAAAGGCACTAATCATGCATGGTCTTTTGCTCAGACCACCTCTAACTTTTCAAAATGACTGGGACAAACAGACTTTCTGCCTGTTTCCCACTCTGCTCTGAGTGTGGGAGACCCTACGTGCAGAAGCTGAAGGCATTATGAAGCAGTCAATATCAAATGCTGGTAAAATAAAAACATCATTGCATATTATCCTATGAATGCTAAGGACAAGACACCTCTGTCAATAATTTCTGAGTGCTTCATGTTAATTTCATAATATTACTTGACATGCTTTATGTGTTGAAATACCTAGATGCATGAGCTACTGCTCTCTGCTTCTTCATTACACTCTGCCAGCAGTTAAAAGTACTTTAGCAGCATGCCTAATACAATAACCTTCAAGAAGAGCAAAAAACCAACCAATCATGGTCTTTATCCACTACATATGGGAAGCAACAATCACAAGCTGAAACCAAACAGCTTTCATCAGGACAGAGGCAAATGGTTTTGCCAGTGAGCAAGGTTACCTGCTCACATAAATTGCTTCAAGGAAATGGCAGCTCACTTGTCTCTCAAAGCCTTCAGTCAAGGCTAAAGGCTTCTGTGGAAGGTGAGCAAGCTCAATCAATCTCTGCAATGGTGACTGGGTAGAGCTCTCTCTCCTGAGTTACTTAGCCAGTCCAACCAACAGGTCTGAAGTGCAAGGTGGATCTCCAGACCTGGTCGGTGTGCCTATAGCTTGCCTTCAGGTAGGGTTATAGCTGCCCTATAATCTGATGCCTGAGCACTTTTGAGTGAAGAGGAAATCTCCGGCACATCTGCAACAGCTAGCTTCTGCAACGTCCCTCAGAAAACATCATGTGTGCCCACTGCAAATTTAAGAAAAAGTATACAGAGTTGATGCAGAGTCTTTCTAGTAATGGCCAATGAGGTGAAAATCTAATAGAAAGATGAAACAATGAGTTCTTACATAGGTACAGACACAGAAATAAAAGGCATGCAGATTTAAGTTTTCAAAATGCTTTTTGAATGCAGGAATAATGGGTTGCCATTGCAGTTTCCCACTCCTAGGCTTGCTGATACAGAATGACTTCTATTTGTTCTCTACAAATTTTTATATAAAGAAAATATGTTAATGTAATTAAAATATGTACATTAATAGTTGAATACACATATGTTCCAGCTTCAGTGGCCATCCAGAATTTCTGTTGAACTAATTCATGTCTAGTCAATGTAAATTTCTGGGGGTGAGCCAAAGACTTTGTGGATGGTGTGAAAATGACCCAAATAAGGTTTGGAAAATTCTAGGTAATGCATAATCAGAGTGGTAAGTGGGTATGGTGTGATGGCAGAAGCAGCTCAATCACAGAAATAATATGGCAAAGCCTTATGTGTATTATGAAATGCAGATTTAAGTAACTAGGCTATATGGAAAAAAGATAGTTTAGCAGAAGATTAAAGCCAGGGCTCCAGTTCAATATTACTAAATAATGCTTACTCTCACTTTACCTTAAGACTAGCCAGAAATTTCTATGACATGTCTTACTTCATTTGTCAATGCATCTGACTAGGGAGCAGAGCAACCACAATGGCAACAGCAGGTTCTGTCACACAACATGTGCCAGAAGGCCAACATGCTCAGATGTGTTGATCCCAGTTAGATGCACACATCCCCTTTCCAGTTATTAAGTAAAAAGAATCTCATGTAATGAGATGACTAATTATGCATGTGTGCATGCTTGTGGGCACAGGCAGGAGAGCGGCAGGTTTGGGAATACAGCTCAGTTAGACTCAGTAAGACTCCCCTGCAGATCCTTGCTAACTTTACATTAATAACTTTTACATGTCTGGGAATAGCATCTGGATAATGGATTGTAAACCACAAAGCAGTTCCGGGACAATTCCAAAAGTAAATTAAAGACAGGCAGGTCAACCTACGCAACCCACAGTAAAAATGACACTGTTTGCTGTCTGTGCAGAGGTCTGTTCCATGGCCCTGCTATGCCACTAACATTATCATTTTTAGACAGAGGCTAACAATGAACACTTTGACAAGCTGGAGCCAAAAGAAGTCACCTTACAAAGACGACTCTGTTCGTATATGGATTTCTTTCCTTGGTTTCAAGAGAAACAATAGCTATTAGCTGTTCTAGTAAATCACTAGTTGCTAATTTATGAAGGTTTTCAAACCCTTATGATTATCTGTGTGAGTGATGGGTCCCATTGTGCAAGCTGCAAAGCATCCTGAACCCACTCCAGCAAAGCTATTAAGCATGTGCTTCATATTAAGCATGTGAGGAAACACAGTAAGATCAACATATCTGCGTTAAGCATGTGTTTAAGTGCTTTACTGAACTAGGGTCACAGTGCGTAGCAATTTGCAGGATGGACTTCTACGGGAATTTAAGTGCTTGTATCTGAAAACAACAGTCCATGATGGAGACCTATCTGTAGTATATGCGGATGTTTCATCTGGTGAAGAAATTCTTCTAAATTAGTAGAATTACAGCTATGTATCTACAGATGGAAGCTGATGAATGGCAGTCTCCTATTGGCTTACCCATTCTACCTCTGAATTAGAGTACTGAATAAAGGAATTCAATCCAACATACAGCAGGTTCTTCTTTTACATTTTAGAAAGACTTGGAATTAACTATGTATCACACCTACATTTCACCTGGCCCAACTGTTGTCTTGCTGGCCAGGAATCTAAATCCAGCTTCAGGAAGATGAGGAAAAAAGTGTACAATAAGAAAAGTCATAAAAGAATTATACTGTCACAGCCTGCTTATGATGCAAAGGAAGGGGACAGCAGCTGCTCCCCTTCCCTTCTCCCTTCCAGCAACCATACTGACAGATTTGTCCAGTCTGGTTTTTTGGTTTTTTTTTTTCTCTTTCTATTTTAATCACTTTAACATGACATCAGCAAACTTTTTACATTTCCACAGGATTTTCATGTGTGGCAACTCACTCCCACTGAGGCTGGTAGAACATGCATCCGCAAGAACAAGAATTGAATCAAGCTGTCTTCTCCCTTAAAAGCATAAACCCCTCTGAAGCCAACAATGTTGTGCACATGCTAAGTAAGTAGAGAACTGAGCCCACAATATACATGCCAAAGAATGAGTGACTGAAGAGGGCAAGATAAAACTGCAGCTGGAAAAGAAAAGCAAACATGTTGTAGGTGGAAAAACAGTGATGAGTGCAAGGTCCTAGTCAGCTGCCCCCTTCTTCCTGACTCAGGAAAGAAAATAGTGTTGAAGTCCTAAGGTCACAGCCAGAGGAGAAAAGAGGGCAAGAGCCAGACCTGGAGCTGCAGCACTTCCACACTTCAAGGGGTGTTGTGTCAAAAAAGTAACTGACAGATGATTGCGAGGGGAAATGAAGCGCCTTAAAGGGAAATTAATGAATCAAAGCAGGCAAATATCTCCCTAATGCTATAATATTTCACAAGCTGTAGTCCACACAACATGGAGTGCAAACTTTTATTTATTTTTTGTTCTAGACACCTGCAGCAACGTTCCCTTTATTTAATATAATACTTGCTGTGAAGCTTGAGTTCAGTTCATCTACACATTGAAACGTCTTTTTCATAATGAAGTTTTCTGCATCTGGACATCTGGCTGAAATCTCATGCTCTATAAATGCAAGGAGTGCAATTGGATGGTATTACCAGATCATTTTTATAATTTGTGGGGCAAACCTCTTACAAGCATGAATCAGTGTAACTCCTCTGAAGTGAATGGAGCAAGGCAAAGTATCTGTCCACAAGGAGTAATGAATCTGTTTTAATTAATATGTTCCGCAGCAGAGGAATAAACCATATTTATTTTTCAGTAATGAGATAGAAGCCCTTACTAAACATTGCCTTCTCCTATTTGCCTCTCTTACTTCACCAGCTGTCCCTAATGTGTGTGACACTTTGAAAACGTTCCTGCTATTAGCCTTTGATTTCTCCCAGGCCCCTAACCCCTTGGTGAAAGAAGGCATGGAAACTGAGATGAAGCTGTATCTCTTCAGTCTTATGCAACTTGAGGAGGTAAAGATAAAAGCTGTCACACAGCCACAGAAATGAGGAAATAAGGAGCACTGACTAGAAAGACAATCTTGTTCCTCTGATTCTCCCTTCTGGAAAAAGCACAGAACCCCTTGCAATTCCTCCTCTTCAATACAGAGAATGCCTGCCTGCATGAAGTGGGGTGGTCAGCAATCAGAAGACATAATCCAGGCAGTCTGGTTGTTATGAATGGGCGCCAACACAGCCAACTGAAACAGCAGGCCTGAACTCCTGGTTAGCTTTTGTTGACACTTGAAACCACATACACAAGCAGAAATGAAGCATAAGTTACAGAATGCCTTTGCAAGGGGGAAAAACACAGCGGCATCAAGAAGAAGGTGGGAGGAAACACTGGCCACTAACATCCTACACATGAAGGAAAGAATTACCCAACAGGAAAAATACATCAGTATGATGCACCAAAGATTTATATCCTGCAAAGAAATTTTAAGGTGCTGCAAGACAGTCCCAAGTCTACTGGCTGTGCCCTGCTGACCATCATCTCCCTAGATCATGAAATAGGGAAGTATGTCAGAAGCCTGCATTAGTTGTACACAAGATAAACCCTGCCTGTGGGCCTAGGAATAATGCTGCACTCTCCCTCTCTTTATTCCCCTCTAAATACTGTGAGGTGTGACACCAAGTGACTTCCACAGACAGGTGTCCTGGTTTCAGCT
>VZTL01049552.1:0-18584 GCA_013400535.1 Scopus umbretta | reverse complement strand
TCTCTTTCTCTCTCTCTTTCTTCCTTCTTTTCTCCATCCCCACTCTTCCTTTTTTGTGTCTTGTCTCCTATTCATCATATCATTTAGTGGCAGGCTTTGCCCTCTGACCCTTCCCTGTACCTTTTTGAGTGCTATCATATATTTTCTATAATGGGTTGACCAGCTGTGAACTCCATATTTTAAGCAGCATGATATCATAGCTTCCTCAGACCTCTCCTCTCCCCCAGCCAGGGCCAGCCTTTTCTCATCTCCCAGTCATTTTGAGAGGAGCCAGCCACAGTGTCAAAATCCCATTGAGAGACTCCTTGTACGGTTTTAGCTTCACCTGTATTTTATAGTTCCTGAGTTTGGCTCCAGCTTCCCACCCAAGGATGGCATTTGCCCTACCTGGGAGGCAGTGGGGAGGAGCAGGAGGGGACAGTTATAAGCAGCGGTGAAGGTTAGAAACCCTGCATCTCAGCCTTCATGGGAGGAAAAATAGAAGTGGGGAAATACAGAAATCAAATGCAGAAATGCAGAAAGAAATACTTCAGGTGAGTTTAACCATCAATCCAATCTAGTGTAAGCTGTAGAGGGAGAGACCAGAGAGATCTAAACAGTATTTAAGAGTGTGAAAGGTATGCCTTGGTTCTGAACTGCTATCTTCTGTTTCAACATCAGCTCTTAAAAGATTAAAAAATAACTTTTTGTGTGTCTTCCAAACAGCCTCACACATTTCTGTCCAGTCAAAAATGGACCACGCACCTTATCTTCCTTGTAGCTTGAGCCTGCATGCGTCTGTCTAAAGATAAGAGTTTCCTATGATGGATTAAGACTTTCCAGCTCTGCCTGCTGTGATTTACTCTGGGATTACAGCAACAGCCCATTCCTTTTAGCTCCATCGCCCATCCAGACATACAGCACAATGAAAGTACGATGTCACCCCTGAGCAGGCATTCCTACACCATGTCAACACCACTCTCTGGTGCATGTATCTGCATCCCACGCAGCTGGCCAAGAACTGGACCTTTTCCACACCAGCCCTTGGCTGCCACGGTTTGGCTGGATGAGGAAAGCATTACAGGGAGTGACATCTGGTTTGTGGCAGTGGAGCCGAGCTGCTCGCCAAGGCAGAGTGGCACGGAGACACATCCCTGAGGAGCCGCAGCATCCCTGAGGCTGCTGCAGAGAGGCAACGAGCAAGCAGGCAGCCCAGGGCATCCACTGACAGCGGTTCAGAGCTGTCATGCCTGCATTTTTCTGTCTATGGGATAACTTTTGCATGGGTTATAGGAATACACAATTGCATCCACGGGGGAGAAAAAAAGGGGGGCTACTAATCAGTCAGAACAGGAAAATGTAAATAAGCCTCATCCACTTGTGAATGTAGATATTATGAACACTGAAACCATGGTCACACTGTGGAGATAAAACCTGCAGTGAATTCTCCAGGGTTTAGTCTGAGGCTTTACTGCACCATGTATCATCTCGCTGCATCCTAGCTGCTAAAAAATATTTTGCGGTAACTGAAATGCCAAATCCCCAAAGGAGAAGCTGCCAGTCAGTTAACATCAAGAATCTAAATTTTTTTAAGAATTTTCCAAAATCCAATCTTGTCCTGATTACAAAGGCTTCAGCATAGGCAATTTTTTTCGTTATTTAAACAATTTCCCTTGAGTGTTTGCAGCCCAGACAACAGCCACATTGTGTTTAATGCAGTAGAACCGGGGAATGAAACCGGTTGGGAACAGATCAACATGGTTTTATTGTCCAAACTGAGTAAAAAGGTAGAGTAAATTCACAAGGTAGCTGCTGACAAATATATTAGATTTAATAATAAAAGGTACTCATGTGTATAAATAACCCATCGAGGATTTTTTAAGTGCTTGGGGATGAGTGGGTAAATGTCTTCTGTTGCAGTGGAAAGGTTTGAGTCCTATCTTACAGCATAGGCAAATTGTTTGGGCACTACATACCCACGAGTGAAGGCAAAGGGATTTCAATTACATTGGGATCCAGCCTTCAGCAAAAGTCTTCCTTTGGTCTCTTCCTTCTGATTTCAGACCTGCTCCTCCATTCTCTTCCCTTCTCCCTTGCCTTTATGTTACACCAAAGTGTACGTCATGAAAAGGAGATTTATTGGGGTTGTATAGTTTTGTGTCTTAGCACAGCAATAGTTCTGCACTGGCAGAGGGAGACAGGAGAGGCTGCAATTGATCTTTTCTGTCTCCAGCTTCTAGCAGTACCTAGAGGGGCTTTTCCATCCAGGTAGTTTATAATGTACTCCATATGCTTATAAGTCAGCATTGACAAAAGTCACAAAAAGCTGTATATAGAATAGACTAGATGAAAATGACTGTGTTGTTTGAAAATTTCAAGGTGTTATATACTGGGATTCTCTGCAGCTGAAGTACTGAGTGCATTTCTGTTCTGCTACCACTATGATGAATCTCCCTGAATTATATTGCTTAGTATTGGCTTAAAATATTTAACAGCAATTTTTGTTTGAAAAACAAATAACTTGAGACACAAGAAGTAAGATGTCTAGAGCAAAGTGGAATAATAACTGCAAAATAAACTGTGTTTGCCCATTAATAACTAACAACCTCATCCAGAAATTAGGTAGTGCACATATAAAGCATGAGCCTGTGCATGTGTTTATACATAGGTACAAGATCTTTTATAAAGTCTTTGCTTCATTTCTCCCTGCCCAGTGCTGCAGCTCAGCTGGACTTTCTGATATTTCGTCTGGGGTTTCTTCTGTCATATAAATACAACATAGCTGGGCCCTAAAGCCCTAGTTCCCCTTCACAAATACGTTCTTTTCCTGCCTTCTCCACTGCTGCTTCTGATGTCCCTGGTCGATATCAGTCCCAACAGCTAGGAACTCACCAATTCCACTTTCTCAGGTCTTTTTATTCTCCCTCTCCCCATGATTCTGCAGAGCCAGTTTACCTTCACACTGCTGTGCTGCACTGCTGTGCTGCCGGGAAGCTGGGCTTGCCCCAGAACCCCATCCCAGGACTCACCCCCAACCTCACTACATTTTCCTTAACTTTGGCTTCTCTGCTGAAGTCTAGCAAGCTACTGCTGCCTTTTTGTTTAAATCAGTTTTGTAATCTTACCTTCTCCATGAAGAGACCGACCATAAAATACCTGATTCCCCAAACCTCCATTTGCAGCTTATTTTCACTAAGAGTTGGGAACATATTTCTCTTGTCCAGCTGCTGGTGGTGCAACTCCTCACCTTGCCCCCTTACCTTTCTCATTGCTGCCTGCAGCCAGCACTGTCCCAGCACAAACACCAAACTGCACATCACCACCAACAGTTTGCTTCTGTTACCCTCTTAGTTGCTTTAATCTCCTGCTCTGCACTCCCTTTGCCAACAGATGAATGTTATTCAGGCAGATGCTGTGTGTTACTACTTTCTGAAAGGCACTTTGATGCACTCTGTATAAGTACTGCAAACAAATCCTAAGGAGCTGGGGACCACTGTTGCTTAAACAGGGGGCAAGAATTTTCAAGGAAAAAATGGATGTTTTATTTCCATGGAACTGGAAATGCTATTGTGTGTGAGGTTTGATCTATTTTGTAGTGAACTGGAATAGAATAGAGAGAAACAGAAGGTAGACAAAGACAGATAAAGAAGGAAGAGCCTTTTAATCTTTTAAGCTAAAAGGCTAAAAAAGAGAGCAATATGGGGGAGGAGAAAAACTGAGCTGAAAAAATGAAGAACATCCAAGCAAAAATCAGTAACATCCCCTGAAAAAAAAATCTGAGTTGCTCGGAAACCTGTCAAATGGAAATAAGTTAAACACAAGCCTCCCTTTTCCCTCTTTTAGCTGTCTCTGCTTCCTCACATGGAGGTGCAAGCCCAGGCCCTGCCAGAGGCACCACATACCAGGCAGTCCCAGAAGCAAGGGCCCTCTCATCCAGATTCACAAAAGACAAGCGAGTGTTCCTCTCTCTTTCAAAACATTTCTTGATTTATCTTTTACTTAGTAAGTGCTGGCTTTGCTAACTCTCATAGCCCCCTCCACTGCCATAGCCAGTCTATTACCCTGGCTGCGACAGCAACCCAGCAGCAAGGAGCTACACATCTAACTGCCATGGCTTTCATGGGCTATCAGAGTCTACACCAACACATTGCATGCGGCTCCCAAGTAATGTTATCTAATGTGGCTTGAACTGGCACAAGGTAAGGATCCTGAGGATGATCTTTTTCCTCCCTGGCATCTATGAAAAATCTGGTGGGTCATGCTGGCTAATGCACCCAGCACTTGGATGTGGGGTAGGTTTTTCATCATGAGTTCTGGCCTGTTGCCTGCTGATCTGACTGCTTGAAATACGGGTGTATTGGATCACAGGTATTTGTATCAATATTTTAAAAGTTTAGGAATGGAAATATCTGTTTCAACTTTAATTTAAGCTATTTAAAATCAAAGCCCAGACTCCTAACTTCAGACACCTGAAGGAATCACATAGCTCTATGGAAAAATCTTAACCAACTAAAACAAAGTTAAAGCTAAAACTGAAGCTAAAACACAGTTACAATCATGATTCACCTGACTGGGGCTCTGAAAGAGTGTCTGTGCTTCTGCCATGTGACTGTGCATGTAAAGCTTGAATTAAATGCTTATACCCAGGGATATCTTCTTCTGTAGTGGATATGATCTCATCCATCATGCTTCATGCATCTACACCCATCATTTCATCTACTTTTCTTACACATAGCCTTTGATTTGAAAAAATAAAGCATGTTTTTTCCCTTCTTTAAAGTCCATTTCATAGCATGGCTTCTAACCTCTGTGGCTGCAGCCCAGGCAATCTCCAGCACTGCAGGTGCCTGTGCCATGGCTCTGAGCACATCTTGGGCTGAAGGACAGAATGGCTTCTCCTCATCCACCACTGGGAGCAGAGTGCCTACCCCCTGCCAAGGATTTCCCTTGGGCTGTCTGCTGGAGGGATGTCTGCTTATAGCTTCATTGCTTAGCATCCACAAGGAGATAGAATTTCATAAACTTAAAGGAACAGATAGGAACTCTTACTGCATTTGGGGGTTAGCAAATAGTAATCACACAGCTTAAAGGTCAGAAGGGTCAATTTATTCAATTCTACCAATTCTATAGAGTTCAGGCAAATTATATCACAGGTGAATTTTGTCTCTCCCATTCATCTCTTCCTTTTCTTCCTGCCAGGATTTGCCCCTTAGTGTACATTTCATTAGTTTCTTCTGGTCTAGGTTTAAAGGGCCTGAATGCTAAAGCCTCTACTACCACCCTCATGAAACCTCTCCACAGGAGCATTGCCCAACTGTCTCTTTCTCTTGTACCATCCTAAACTGTTCCTGTCCCTCCCCAGGTTTCTGAATAACAACATGCAGCTCCAGCTGCTGTTGCCTCTCTTTCTGCTCTGCCACAGAGTTACCACCCTGGACACCTCATTTCAGGAAGCCAGTCCTGGGCACGGTGCTCCAATGGCAGGCAGGACCTCAGTGTGGGGGTCCTTGGTGGGATACCCTGCCCTGGGGCTGGCTGAGTCGGGTCTGGAGACAGAGGAGGCACCCAGCCTGCTGATGAATGCACAGACTCATGGATACATGGAAGGAAGGAAAGAAGGAAGGAAGGAAGGAAGGAAGGAAGGAAGGAAAGAAGGAAGGAAGGAAGGAAGGAAGGAAGGAAAGAAGGAAGGAAGGAATGCCTGCAGCCATCCTACAGTTTTTCTGCTCTACTGCAGGCTCTGCCACCAATTCAAATGCCCCAAAGACCAGACAAACTTTTTATATTAGACTTTGCTGTGGCTGGATGGCTTGTGCAGTTCCTCTGCTCCCTCTTTAAGAGTGACCTTAATGTTTTATTTATTGTTTAAAGGATAACGTTCATGGTAGAGGAATATATGAGGCAATAAATGGCCTTTGCAGGTAATTAAATGCTGAAGAGAGGTGAAGCTATTGATAGCCATAAAAGCTGTTTATTCTCAGTGCACTGAGAAGCCAGGAGCACTGTTCCTCATAGCGTGCATGAAGACAAGATTAAACAAGCCACAGTACTAGAAAGGGGAAAGACAACATTTCTCTTGCCCTCTCAGGGCTTAAAATTTCTGAGCTGCTGTTTATTTGGTGCTTGGAACAGAAAATATTGATTATAATAATATGTGGGATTCTATCATGTTATTCTTTTTTTCCTAGCTGTTTTAGAAGGGCTTTGCATATGGTGGGAAGAATTACTGCCCTCCTTGGACAGATGCTCAAATAAAGGCACAGCAGGGAAGGGTGACTTGCCCACGCAGTCAATGGGAAAGTCTCTGACAAAATCCAGCTCCCAGCCTAGTGTCTTGCCTACTAGTCACACTCTTATAGTGCATTGCTATAGCACTNTCAACCAGCACCCCCAGGTCTTTTTCTGCCGGGCAGCTTTCCAGCCACTCTTCCCAAAGCCTGTAGCGTTGCATGGGGTTGTGACCAAAGTGCAGGACCCGGCACTTGGCCTTGTTGAACCTCATACAATTGGCCTTGGCCCATTGATCCAGCCTGTCCAGATCCCTCTGCAGAGCCTTCCTGCCCTCCAGCAGATGGTGTCATCCGCAAACTTACTGAGGGTGCACTCAATCCCCTCATCCAGATCACTGATAAAGACATTAAACAAGGCTGGCCCCAGTACTGAGCCCTGGGGAACACCGCTTGTACCAGCTTTTCAAGTGCTTGTAGATAGGAAGAGCCCACCTTCCTATATGTAGAGGCACTGATGTAGCATAGGATACCTCTACCTCCTGCTGTGCTTCTGCTCTGTATGGGGCCTACCTCCAGCCACTGCCATGAGAAGAGGTGCTGTTCTCCTGTGGACAGTGGTAGGCAACACCATATGGTATCTATGAATACAAGTTTGATTTGGCCATGGGGAGAGGAGCAAGGCTGGGGACCTTAGTCACAGACCTTCCTGTCTTTCCCCCTGATGACAACACGGATACCGGGTAGCCACAGGAGTCCTTGCATAAAGAAAGACTTGCTGCAGCTACATGCAGCCATGCTCTGTGTGAAGCACAGCAATTGTCTAACAGCACAAAATAACCAAAACCCAAGGTTCAGGACAGAAAGAGCAATGAATGGATTGACTGAAAGGGGAAAGAAGAAGATGTTTATCAAGTTTGATGCTTCCCACATAAGAGAAACTACTTCAATTTCTGTGCCCACCATCAGGTTGACAAGAAGTTTTATAACAAATATACTTTCCTCTGGAAAATAACAGTCTAACGTTGCGTAAGTGCATATCAACAGTATGTAGATGTTCCAGAAATGTCCCTTTCCCATGCTCACATCCAAGCCTCCATTAGCTCAACGTGGGAGGATTAATGAAAGCTGAATGCAGAGGGTATGGATGGAGGCACTTCACAGGATCTCTGTTGGCTTCCCATCCATGTAGCCCCTGGCACACATCACAGCATTTTCTGCAGAGTTTGCCCAGATCTTGCCATCATTTTAGTTCAAACTGCGCTACCACTCTCATGGAAAATTCTGGGGTGCAGGTCCAGAGATGCTTTGAACCCAGGTGCTGTGGGGACAGATAACATCTCAGGATTTGCTGTAATGCAGACCTGAAGCCAGGCACTTCCCAGATGAAGTCTTGGGAGTCATCCCACAAGCTGCTCTCCACAAATTGCTCTCATGAGCCAGAAAGTCCCCTCACAGCTAACAAAGAGCCGTGTGGTATGTCCATAGATGTGCCAAGACAAGGCAGTGAAGCCACTGATGTTGGGAGAGGACTAGAGAGGGATCTTCACACTACGTGTGGGGCTGCTGGGTGCTGGTATGAGAGGCATTGGCAGGGCAGGCATAGCATGGGGGCTCAGGTGCAGGGAGGGTAATGCACAGCCAACAAGGCTCACTGCAGAGGCTGGTGCTGGGTACAGCCCAGTGACATGTAATACATCGTTGTAAGTGATATATGCATACATCAACAAATATATCAACAAATCCCACTCAGCCATTAGCATCTGGCAGTTTGCTGTGAGCACAAGTGAATAATGGCTTAGGGGCATGTGCTTTGGGGCAAGGTTAAAAGGTGATTCCTGTATGGTGTAAGTGGATTAATATGACTGGACACGATGCCGGCTTCTCCTCGCACTGCTGCCAGTGTAAATCAAGAGTAACTGCGTGGAAGTCAATACATGTATTAAATTCATTGGTACACAGGGGCTGAAAAGCACATGATTTTAAAAGAAAGAACAACTCGATTACAAGCTGGAGAACAGAAACAATGAAAAATGTGGCTGCTTTGCATGGCTTCCTGCCGTGCTTTATTATGGCCCTGCTCCTTCCATGTAAGCTTTATCCCAACAGGCATCCTCGCAGACCCATCTGCAAGAAGAGCTCCTACTGTCCTCCTTATTATTGCCACTACAGGGAAAACCCATCTCTGTTCTGTGTAGCAGTGGTCTCCCCTGTGCTGACCTTGCTGCAGAGAAACACTGGCTCCCAGGGACATGGAAGAAGATNTGCCAGGTTAAACCACAACAGCAATGCAGCATTAAACACAGATTCAGTGGCTCAAGCCCCTCAGGCTTAGAACTGGAGTTACTCCACTGGTGCCAACGGAGCTGTTGAATACAGCCTGACATGGTGAGCAGGAATATTATGTATCTGAGCGCAGCATGGAGGGTGCGAGGCCATCACTCCAGTTCCAGAACACCCACAGACAGACAGCTCCTGAGCTGGGCACAAGTTACCTTGGGGAAAAGGCAGCTTTTCCCCTCTCCAAAATTCCCCGTTTCAAGGGCTGTTTGTCTTTGGTGGAAGGAGAGTCCCTTTTTGGGGCTGCCAGCTCAGAGAGCTACCTGAGCACCCGGCAGCTCTGGAAACAGCACTGCTCATCACAGCCTCCCTCACTGTGGGACCAGGTGGCTCCTCCATCACCTTCTTCCATGACCCCACTTCAACAGGGAATCACCAGAATCTCTGCAGGTCACGCTGACCCACACTACAGCTCTCTGCCTAGCAGGCCAGTGGCTTCTCAGACCCACCGGGGTGAGGAGGCTGGAGCCTGGTGGGGGAATTTTAACCCCATGTACAACCGCTGCCCTCAGCTATTTCACAGCTCGCATTCTCCACTGTACCATAGTGCTTCTGGTGATGAGATATCAAGGCCCCAAGATCCACTACCTCTTTCTCCATCCCACTCCCAGGCAGAGGGGAGAAGAGCCCAGGCCAGAGCTAGCCCTGACTAGCCCAGGCTGGCCCAACCCATGCTGCCTCCAGGGGGGCTAATAAATGCCCCCCAGCAGTGGGAGAGCCAGGGAAGAGAAGCCTTCCCTACATCCACGTCTCCTGCCTGGTCTGGGACAAAAAATAATATTTTGCCGCTTCTTCAGTGGCTGGGCAGAGCCAGTGGGAATGGTGTCAGGGACATCTGCATTGAAATTGTGTAGTGAGGGAGATGGTCAGAGTGTAACAGCCACTTTGAAAACTCCAGTTGTGGAGTTGCCTTCCATCGCATACAGCCTGGCCATGCAAAAGTAAATGCAAATGTACATGCAAATTAAAATGCAAATGCCAGTGCAAACGCAAATGCCAGGCCTCCTGGGCTGCACTCACTCATTGTTAAAGAAATCCCTTGACCTCCCAGAAACATTCAGGTTGCTGCAAATGTCCTAGTCCAGAGGAAAAAAAAATACTGCTTTTCAGTATGGGTTCCTGCCTTTCCTCCTCTATGTGTAAGAGTGGCAGCTGGATTTCTTTGCACAAAAAGGCAATTTCTGCACTGAGCGCACAGCTCACTCCCACCTTCGGTGTGCGATGCACACACTTAGGGTCTTCCTGGCAAAAAAGCAATCTGTGGATCATAATTGTGGACACTAAAGCACCTTTCTTTCAGCTGCCACCATGCAGCTGCCATTAAACTGAATTCATGAGAGACAGTGTGCTCCCCAAACACCCACAATGCTGTTAATAAAAGAGAAGGAAAAATAATTTAAGTCAGGAGGAAGCCTGCAGGTGAAGTGGAGGTTTAGGGCCATAACTTTGCATCTTTCTTTTTTTCTAAACTAACTTTTGTGATGTCCATAGTAGGGCCTTGGGGCAGCTCTCCAGCCACTGAATGCAGATGGGGGCTGCAGGCACGTCCCAGTTCCATGGGGGCTGCGCGGGGCCAGCACCCCATCCCAGCACTCTGGGGTGTAGGCAAGAAGGAAGCCCAGGCATGCCATCCACCTGGGAGCCTGGTGCTACTCAGGGCAGGTGCCTCTCTGGGCCACCACCATCCTTGGGTGCATCTGTCCCACGCTACACCCCCTTCAGGCCTTGCCCCACACAGTCAAGCACTAAGGCAGGGACTTTGCTGGTACGCATAGGCATTTTAAGCTAGGAGAATCACTCCTGCAAGTAGCAAAGCAAATCCTGACTCTCATTTAGGTTTACGCTCATGGGTGGAGGTGACAGATAGGGCGAGTGCACTACAGCTAATAACATTACCTTAGATTTATGCTAACGGCACTGACCCAAAACTGCATTGCTGTGAGCAGCTCTCTCCCCTCGCCCAGTAAGAGGTCCCCTCGCGTGAAGGCAGACTGTGCTGCTTTGCAGGTGATCCTTAAAACGAGCAGTGTGCAAGTGGGGAATCACACAGGTAACGAAGTGCTGGGGCAGTGCTGGGGCAGAGCATAGCTGTTACAGCAGTGATTTCCTATTCGTGCTGCTGTGACACCAAAGTGTGGGCTGGGGTCCACGTGCTCACCCGGCCTCCTACCTCTCGCTGCAGCCAACGAGCCAAGGCAGTGTGCGAGCAGAGGGGTTTGGGGAAGGGGACAGGCAACACTCCGCAGCGGGTCTGGAAGCAGAGGAGGCTTGGTAGTCAGTGGGGATCCTTCAGTGCCAAATATCGTGGTTGAGTTGGAGGGAGAGAGAAATTAACCCTCTACCGTCCTGCCTGCCTGAAACTTGAAGGAACTTAATCCCTTTGAGGCTTCTACCCCAGGGTCAGGTATGCTTGAGGAGGCCAAAGGTTATGGGAGAGAGTTGACAGAAACAAGGACAATATGATCATACAACCCTTGTTTCCTTAAGAAAAGAGATAAAAGAAACAATGAGATATAAAATAATAAAAAACTTATCCCTATCACTGCTGAGGCTCCTCAACACAGTGGTTCTTACCCAAAAGCCTCCACTATAGCCACTGGGAAAAATACTGCACATCAGCCCACTGCCTCCCTCTGGGAAGGTCCCACAGAGGCCTGCAGTTCTTTAGCATATACAGTACAGGATCAAAAAAAGTTTCTATTAAATCTTGAGCCCAAGCTGATCAAGCAGCCTACCTGCCTCCATCCGTCTGTTTTCGTACACCTCTGGGCTTTCCGGCACAGCATTGTACTGCTGGAAAGGCTGGTTGCTGAAGAGATTGTCACACAAGAGGCTGCGACAGAGCTTCTTCAGGAAGCGCAGGACATACCCGATACTGTTCACTACCAGCAGGCTCAGGAGGTGCTGCTTCCCCTCAAAAGAAGCTGAAACTGGAAAGCAAGCAGGAGCAATTCAATACCTGGGCATGCACAGCAGGAGGAAGAATGAGAGCAGGGGAAAAGACTTCACACAAGTATTTGTATGTCTTAAAATATTTTACATAATTACCCCACCTGAAGTACAAAATAAACTGGAGGAGCTTAAGGAGCTGAGTTTGTGTGACCCAGATCACCTTCCCCCTGGAGAGCTGAAAGATGCTGACTGGCAGAGCCATCAATACAAGGATTTCTAATATATGCATCCAACTGAAAACTGGATTGTATGATTGGAAGGAGGCAATTATAATACCCTGGTCTAAGGAAGGGGAAAGAAAGTGCTCTGCCAGTGATGGGCTATTAGGCTGACTTCAGCAATACCCAAGGTTTTGAAAGACAATGGGGACACAAGAATTAAAGACATGGCTGTGAATAAATAAAAGGTATCAGGGTTTTACTGAAGAAAGGGCTACCAACTTCATCTTTATTTACTGATTTAATTGCATATATAGGCAAGGGCAAGTTGGCAGTTGTGGTCTATCTGAAATTCAGTAAAGTATGAGAACTCTGTCGTTAAACTGGAAATGATTGCATATGAAAGGTGAGTCAGGAGATGACAACAGGCTTCACTGGCAAGAGACCCCAAGCACTGGAGAGGAACTGGCACAAAAGATTTTGTTGATGCTACAAACTAGGAGGCATTATCGATGGAGAAGAGGACTGGGAGATTGCATAGAAAGGACTGGCTGATCTTGAGCTCTGCAATGATAAAAGTGGGTGGAAAAAAATACTGGAAGGTATACGGCAATCTATAATTTTTTTGAGAAGGCTCAACATGACCTGATGGGAGGAGAAATGATGGGACAGGCTCACCAGATGCCCACGAGCCACCAAAGTGACACAGCGATGAAAAAGTCAGATATATTTCAAGGAGGTATTGAACAAAGCATTTCCTGGAGAGACAACAGAGTGTCAATTCCACTATATAAAGTCCTGGTGAAACCTGAGCTGGATTAATGAGCACCATTCTGGTCATCCAGGCTCAAGAAGGGTGAATTCACACTTGAAGAGGCACACAGGCAGGCCACAGCGATCTTCAAAGAACAGAACGTTTCCCTGTGGCACTGTGGCCATCACCATCTCTGCTACATGGGGCAGTGGGAAAACACTTGCACTTCTTTCATTAATCCAGCGATCTTCCTCACAATGCAGAGAGGACCTGAAAGAAACTGTATTTCAGCCTAGCAAGATGAGGACTGCTCTCTAGAAATACACCTAAGATTGAACTCAAGGGTGAGAGCAGAGCAATTAAAATTCCTGGACAAAGCTGTCAGGGAATATATTTAGCTGAGAATCAAATAAGGCATGGGTCCCAGCTATGAGAGAGGTGAAGGGGTCACAACAACCCCACCAGAATCAATTGTAGCAGGATACATTCAGGTGTCAACAGGTTGGCAGGGAGGACTACCTGATATGGCTGCCTGAACTCCACCACCTGGAAGGTTTTTTCCAGTCCTACAGCCTCCAGTCACTACTCACAAGTATAAATTGCAATGTTAGGCTTACAATCTTTGGGATAACTTCAGAATTTCCGGATGGCCTGAGCTGCTGTAAGGGATGACACTCCAGAGCCGGTTGAGCATCTGTGAGCCAAGTCATGGGCAGACTGGAAAGCCCATGACAAAATCTGTCTGTGCTGCTGCTGGACTGGGAGTGAGCTGCAATCTCAGAGCCACACCATGACTAGGAGACCATTCACCCCTCCTCAATGATTAGAAGAGGCACAAAGTTGGAAGCAGCATTGACTGCGTGCTTTTAGCTTAGGTACCTGAAGCCAAGCCAGCTCAGAGCAACTGAGACCAAGGGGTTTGGCAGGCTTGGTGCACAATGCAACTCCTGCTTGTAATGAAAATCATATACACAGCACAGAACCAGGCAAAAATGAAGCTTTGCACTAAATGGCTTCAGTCTTGTGTTTCTGCGAACAAATCTGGATCATTCTTAGAGGATTGTTGATGTCTCTTAGGGAAGGCACACCTGTGATTAGAGAGAACTAGAGGAGAGGGAGGAACCAAGATTTATATGCTGCACAGCGGGCCAGAGCCTGGGCTCCCACACAAGAGGGTCCCAGTGGCACAGCTAAGCTGCTGTGGTCCCTGCAAAACTGACTGAACTTGCGGTCCTTGGCTTCGTGTTTGTGCCTGACTCATCTGCGGCAGCTCACTGGAGAGCTGTAGTTCCCATATTCCCGTCATTGTTTCATTCCCACCACATCCCCATGTGCTAAAACAATGTTGTGACACAAAACCCTTGCTGTGATTAAAAGAAAAGTTCATGTTCAGTCTGAGAGCCAGGCCAGGGGATTCAGCATGGGACATGGGAGACTCATCGGGACGCAGCAAGAAGTGTCACTGCGGGAAGATAAGGAGCTCCTAGGAAGTTCTCTCTGATGTGATTCTCTCTGATATATTTGTATAGTACTGCTGTATGGGCAGCTGCCACGGGACTTTTTCAATTCCTACAGCTGAAAGCAGATTTGGCTCATGAACTGCAGGCAGAGGACACAGCAGCAGCTGAACTTTTGGCAAGTTCTCCTTTAGAGCAACATGTGGGGGCAACACATGGCATGATGCAGGCTTGCAATGCTGCTCATCCCTGTATGGCTGCATGAAAACCTCAGCTCACAGGCCTGGCCTCAGCACTGTTTCAAAGAGCAGTAAGCGCAGGACTGGAGTTAGCCCTATTCCCTTCCTGAATCACGGCTGCTGTGCTCTTTACCGATAGACTTCCATCTGACACCTGGGCAATTCCTGCAGCAGCTCATTTTACAAAGGCATAAGTGATGTTTAAAGCGGGTTGCCATCCTGCTGATGTGAACGGGACTGCTAGGACAGTCAGCACTGGGGATCAGGTTCAGATTTCAAGCACTTCCCAAATGGCCACAAACCCCTTAAAAAATGCTTTACCTGACACCATCTCGCCTCCATAGCCCTGCTTGATGAGTGAGAAGACTGCCTTTTGCTGGAGCGCGCAGTCGATGCAGGCCTGAACAGCCTGCTGTAGGGCTGCAGACGGTCTCTCAGGCCCAAAGTGCTCTGGGAGCTGCTGCACTTTTTTTCTGTCGAGGTACGGCCCCAGGTTCGCTTGTTTGTTGACGTAAATGCAGACTGTAGACACAAAATCCCAACGAGGTTATTACAAAATGGTCCAGAGAGCATCCTAGCAAATTCTAGCTTTATACTTTTCTATTTCTTTCGTGAGTTCTTCCATTTATTGGTGAATTGCTGACGTTTGCGATGGCACAGCCAGACTTCCTTGCACTGATCACCCATTGTCTATGTGAAGTGAGCTAGGTTTGGGCCTTTGCTTTGAGTCACAGGTGAGGATAAGCTACACAGAACTAAATAAACTCCTGGAAACCCCCACGTGTGTGCCTGGGGTCTGCTCTCTTGCAGGCTACTTTGTACATCCAGCTGGTGACCAGAAAAAAACGCCCAGGAAGCGTGGGACAGTGACTAGCAGGGGTGACCTTACAGCAATGGGTAAAATCCAGCCTAAGGTGGTTTTGTTTGTTTGTTTATTTTCTCTATGTGTTTTTAGACTGGTTCATTGAGAGGTCCTCTGAGAAGCACTGTTCTGAGCTGAGTTTTGGGAGACTTTGGCTCCTTGCTGCTTCTGACCTTAATGCAGCTGGAATTTCTGGAGGGTTATGCTGCGCTGAGCTGCATAGTACAATGCCAGAGACTCTGGTCTTTGGGAGCTTCCTGACCCCCATATCCAGTCCAGCACTCTGCAAACTGCATTGCTTCGAGGGAAAATGTACATCGTATGCAGTGCTAAGTCCTCATTTGGGACCAGAGCCACGCGACTGTGCCACACAGGGGGTCTGCAAAGGATGCCCCAGCCTCTCCGCAGCCAAGCCCTGCGTGCCTCCTCTTACACAGCATTGCCTGAGAAGGCAGTTTTTCTATGTGCCAGCAGGCCTGCTGGCAATAGCCAAAAAAATCAGTGTTCTCCTCTCACTAGCGTGAACTTATTTTAAGCTTGGCTGAGGCTAACTGCATCTCAGAGGAAGCGGAGATAACGCTGTGGTAACTAAGGGCGACTAAGACACAGCCTAAAGTCAGGCTAAAGTGAGACATATTATAATAGCTGGCTGAGTGTGCTCGAGCTGTCGTCTCTCAGACAATATAACATTATCCTCTGACAGAAATCAGATATGTGACAAAAAAAAAACCCATCAAGCGGACTGGAGGACATGGTGACAGCTGTGTAAAGTTGGAAATAATTTACAGTTTGCATCACCGTAATGAAAATCTAGTGCGACTGTCACAGCACACTCGGCTACCCAACCTCTCACTGAACAGCAGAAGGGGCTCAAGCAGTATATCCTGGGTAAACAGGAGGATAATAGCAATCATACTTATCATTACATAGCACTTTACACCTTCCAAGCGCCGAACAAACAAAAGGATAACACACCAAAAGACAGCAGCAGCATGCATGAATTGCAGGGGGCTGTCAGGGTGCAGCTTTCCTGGCCTACCACTGTGCCAAACCTTGCCAAATCTGCCGAATGGGGCTTCTGCGGTGACAAGCCACCAGTTTTGGCCGGGGCTTGGCTGTGGGAGCACTCTGCAGCCTGCAGGCAGCGTGCTGGGTCTCCCGCTGGGGAGCGGGGGCCCCTATGGTCCTTTCAGTGCAGATAGGGAGGTAAAAGTTGATCTGAGCCTGCCTCCACCTCCTGTAAACCCTGCTCTGGTGGGAGCCTACATGCACTGTTGGAAGGTGCTGGGACAAAAGGTGCCAGCAGCAGATGGAGGTGCGGGGCGCCGCATCCACAGAGCCCGAAATGACCCACAGAGCCTCTGCCTCTGTGGCCACCCTGGCAATCTGGTGGGGCTGGTGGACTGTCACCCTCCTAAAGTGGCACCTGGCACACCTCTCAGGGCACCGCTATGAAACGCCACTTGGCTGATGTTTGTCAAGCACTTTGCAGTTTTGCATGTGAAGGCATAAATGAGAATAAAATATATTATTATCATCATCGTCACTACGTTTAGTATCATTCTGCTACCAGAGCAGATGGAAAACTTCTCCTCTGTGCATCCCAGCTAAGAAATAATGGGATTTATGTGTTGTGTTTAGATTCTAATGTTATCTAATCCATTTCTCTGCTGAAATCTCAGGGTAAATAACTGTCTTGTTGATTTTCTTCTCATTTACATCAGTTTAAAAGCATTGATCTATGTTTCTTCTGGTAATATAAGTAAAAAAAAGACTAAGGCTATGCTTTCCATGACTACAGTCAGAAATGACCAGGTCTGCTGTTGCTGTAAGGCATTGGGGTTTATGTGCTGGCTAATCCTGCCTACAGTCAGACCATGGCTCCTCCGTCCTTCTCCCCACAGCTGTAACAGATGCTTCATGTTCACACTGGGGTTTAGTCTGGGGTATGTGTAAGGTATAAAATGGTAGTATCCATGGGACGTTGATGGCCACATTTCAAGAGGACTGGATCGGAGGTCTCCACTGAACTTGACACATGGCAGTCAGAATATAGTCTTGCAGGACATCTGTGCTTTTTGTCACTGGCCATCAGTCTAATCTGCAAACGCCCCTTTTTCATGAGCTCTGCCTGTTCTGGAAAATGCAGCTTCTGGCTGTCAGCCCATGATTCCTGCTCACCCCTTGGACAAAGAGCACTTGAGGCTGGGTACCTGTGAGAGCCTGTGGGGTGGCTGAGTTGGGTATTGTAGCTGCATCCTGGGGGATTGAACTAATATCCGGCTCTGGTGTGCTTCTCGGTGGAGAGATTGCTAAGGGAGTCATCAGGACACGAGACTTCAGCTGCAAAAAATAACCGGTTGGGCAATGAAAATATACACAAGATATTCCAGTTTTATTCCATATATGTCACTCCCCACAAACCCCCATTCATTTGCAATCTGCTATTGCATCAGTTTCTCCAGGCCAGGAGCATCCATTCTGCTCCCGGGAGGATACTGGAACCTGAAGCCTGACTGATTTGCAGCAGACAGCAACGCCTTCAGTTACAGGATGCAAATATTATGCCACCCACTGGGTAGTTATTTACACCTGAGCAAATTGGGTGTAACACTCTAACAAATCAGTGCAATGGCATTTTATGACCCATTTCATGTGGGTGTAAACAATTCTCTGCAATTCAGAAATGCAGGGTCTTTAACTACACCATAATTTAGGGCCAAATTCTGCTCTTGGTTATGGGGGTGTAAATCTCATGTAAATCCAGTGGCACCAAGAGGCTACTTTGGGCTGACACCCATGTAAATAAGTTCAGACCATGCTCCATAGTGTGTAATTACCAGATAGTAAATACAAACTGCTGCACTGTTGCACCCAGTAATCTTCGTGACCTGCAGCCCGGCTTGGAGAAGTGAAACACGATGGGAACTTATGGTGCAATATCACTACATCTTAATGCTGCCAGTACCTGGCAACATCTCACCAGTCAACTGATGATCAAGTCCCCATAATTACAGAGAGCTGACGTGATGGATGTGACCTGAAGGTACCACTCTTGCTTTTCCTTTCACTACGAAGGGAAGCCATGGAAAAGCAGAAAGCCAGGCGCACATATTTACATATACTACACCAAGCTGTTCTTCTGGCAGGTGAAATTTTGTTGTTTTTCAGTGGCCAATAGTAAAAATGCTATAAATGACAAGTGTATGAATGAAAAGGAATTTTTAGACCTGTTAAATTTGCAGAGTATTGCTTCTCTCAGAGCTTACTCTCTAGCTGGAAATAATGTACAAAGTATATTGCAGGTAGAAATGAAGTCAGACCACTAGCTACAAATCCAAACTTTGAGCAAGTCCTGGTAGACAGTAGAGGCCATTTTGGATAAGGATTCATGTTGTCCATGATTATGATTACAACTGTCTAAAATAATCATCACTGTTTCAGTGTAATGGTAAAAACAGAAAGCTGTGGCAGGGAGAGGGAAGGCTGTTGGACTTAGTGTCACCCATGTGAGTTTTTTATCATTACATCTTTGGGAGTCTGGATCATTGCCCAGTTACTGGCTTATCCCAGTGTAGAGTAGAGGTTGTCTGAGGCCTAATTATGGCAACTAAAT
>VZTL01049551.1:0-54924 GCA_013400535.1 Scopus umbretta | reverse complement strand
CTTGCTGAGCGGGGCGTTCCCGGCCGGCCGGCCCTCCCGAGCCAGCGGCGCGGCCCTGCCCGCGCGCTTTGGCACGCCTCATGGTTTCCAAGAATCCCCCTGCGAATCCCCCTTAGAAAGGCGTTGTCTCCTCACTTGGCAGTTTTGCAAGTGTGCAGGTCTCCAGGGCAAAATCTGGGTGTAAGATCTACGTGGCAAACCTGACCCTCTAAATCTTTACCCAGGGATATTTCATGTAAGCAGATGAATAATCCTGGTTTCACCAGCGGGACCGGGTGCACACAGTTGATCGGCTTCATAAGCCTTAGCAGGTTGGAGGCCGAAAGATGAGGCTTACCCAGCTTTTGTTTAATGTTTGTAAGTACGGCAGCAGTATCGATGCGGACAATCCAGCTCTCCTGCCGTAAAGCTGTGGGGCTTGTATAAAATCTGAGTTCCAAGGGGATTGATGCATTTCCTTTTACCCTCTAGGCATCTAGGCAAGCATCAGGTATCCCTGGGCTGGCTCCAACTGATGAAAAGTAAGTGCTTTCCATCCTCACATCAGTCAAGTTCAGCCTTGCCAGTGGATGCTGTTCGTGACCAAATATCCTCATTGTGTTCCTCAGGGATGGCAACCTGCCAGATATCATTGCCAGCAGCAGTTTGCATGAGTTCCTGCTGAACCTTCATGAGAAATATGGCCCACTGGTCTCTTTCTGGTTTGGAAGGCGTCTTGTTGTCAGCCTTGGCTCAATTGATCTCCTGAAACAACATATTAATCCCAACCGGTTGTGTAAGTGTCCTTTGCTTTGTCTTTGAGTCCATTTGTTCCTTCTGGCCTGCATCAGAGGAAGCTGGGGTTTAATTCTAAGCAGAAAGAAAAGGAGACTTAGTGTGCAGCTGACGTGGTGACTCAGGTATGTCTTTGGTCCTGCTTACTGGGCTTGAATATCAGTGACCAAGAGTTGCTGCTGTTAAGCGACCATCAAGAAATTAGCATGCTTGTGTCTTTTACCATCTCCTACAGGCAAATGTGTGTGGAAAGAATCATGCTTGTTAGTCACTTGAAACAGCAAGGCAAAGATCCTGTAGCAAGTTGACAAACATTTTAAAAGCAGCTTGAAATACAATTTAGGAGGCAGAAATTTGCTAAATTAAGCCTGAAAAGAACTGTGCTAGTTTGTGATAGCTCCCTTGTGTGGTTCAGCATGGAGGTTTTTAAAGTATTATTTGAGGAAGTTACTGAACTTTTGTTTTTCCTTGGCATGTAGAATTTTGTGCCAAAAACCTCTAGTGATCTTCCAGACTTGGAAGCGGTCGGTGATGCTGGTAGCTGAGTTGACCCTCTCAGTCCTGGGAGGATATTTTAATTTATGGTGTAAGTCTCTGAGATGAGTGTTTCACTTCCTAAGGTGATCACAGACAACAAGTTAACTCAGCTGATGTTTGGGTTTAACCTCTTGTTTTTCCCATTTTCATCTTACAAAGTTGAATGAGATGCTGGTTGCACACCTCTGGCCTGATACTGTAGGCTGTCTTTAGGCACAGGCAGATATCTCAGCATTGCTTTATGCTGGGGTGGTGATGGGTGAGCTTTTTGTACAGTTGCATGACAGACTCAAAAAAGTTGGTGATGATCTGGGAAAGGAGTGGGAGTTAACGAAGATCAGCAAGACAAAGTCGATAGCAATGGCACTCCAGAAGGTGGAAACCTACCCTGAAGGATCTGAATGCACTCAAGTGTGTTTGCGGGAAATTGAGCAGACAGTCACTTTCTCAAAGCTGAGAGAAGTGGTGACAGGCCCCTGAGCAGGCAAGTTCTCAGAAATGTACTGAATTTGGGAGTACCCAAATACTGGAGAAAAACAAATGCAGCGCCTGGGCTTCAATGCAGGAAATGTCACCCAGGCAGTTACAGACTAGCCTAACGTCCTGCTATGCCAAGGTCTAACCATATTTTTTAAGGATGGGGGTAAACAGGAAATGCATGCCATACTTCTTTGGTAATTAGACTTCTAGACAAGAAAAGTGATAGAACTGTGTTTCTGTCAGGGTTTCAGTTCAGCATTTGCTTGGACTTTGCTTGGGTCATCACTGGAGCTGGCGGTAATGGGGTATGAGAAATGAAAGAGGGAGCAAGGCTGGATTGTGTTAGGAAAGAGAAATGCTGGCTTGGGGAGGTGAAGTACTCTCACTGATGTTAGCAGCCTGCCCTGATGGTGTCACACTGGGACTCCTTGTCAACACAGTGAAGCAGAGTGTTGGAGCAAGGAGATGGGTACCCCTGAGGGCTGGGGTAGCAGAAACAGGAAGGGGAGGAGCAAGAGCAGGCTGTATGAATTGCCTGCAGGATGACATGGCCATGGAAAAAAAGAAAAGGGTGCATTGAGACGTGGTTTCTGTAGAGGGAGGAAAGCATCCAGGTTGTTGTACAAGATGAACATGAGCCAGACCTGGAATCCTGGGTGTGTCTCTGACCTCTGTACTCAGGCATGATTTTGAATAAAGCAAGTGCAAAGAAACGCTGCCAGTGCTCTCAGAGGAGTGGGGAGCCTGTCATGCAGGAGGAGCCAGGGAAATTGTGTTCAGCCCAGCAGAAGGAAGAGCTTATGGGGGGATCCTCGTAAAGGCAGCATCAGCAGGCTTAAGAAGGAGAGTTCTCATGATCTGTACTGAACTTGGACCTGAAAAAGCAGCAATGTTAGTTATATTGGTGCCTTCCTTTTAGCACTGATGCTTGTCAGAAGTGCTCAGACATTATTAGAGGTGAGGAATCTTACTGATTTTCCTGGAGCTTTGATATGTAAACAACATGGAGTAGCTGAGTGGCAGTAGCAAAACAGTTCCTGTGCCATTTCCTATTTGCTATTTGGGAATAGGTGCTGTGGTAGCTTTCAGCCACCAACTGGCTCTGGCCAGCTTGCGGTTTTGTTGGAGACCTGGCCTTGCCTGTATCTCTTCTGTGCACACAGTGCTGTGGGGCAGCAGACAGCCCACTGTGGGCTGGGTTGTAGCCAACTCCTGACTCTCCAGCCTCACATGAAAACTCTTGCCATGTGACTGGGGTACCTGAGGCCAGAGCTGCTCTTCATAGATGCCTGCTTGTTGGTTTCCAAGTTTGAGGTGTAGGGTTTGGCTCCAAGTAGCATAGAAAGGTTCCTCTCGTCTCATGTGTGTGACACAGCTATGGCCAAACTTCTTGGAGAGAGAAAGCAAGAGAGAGGTGCTGATAGTGCATCTCTCATGAGAGCCTTGAAGTTGGACTAATTGTATTCATAGTTATTAACAGGTTCCCAATGCCAGGAGACTTTTTCCTCATGCTTAAAGCAGTGTTTGAAGTTGATCTATTTTCCTGGGCTCTTAAAGCTTGGTTGAGATTAATTTGCAAAGAGAATTCAAAGGAAGTAAAACTTTGCTGCTGATACTGGTGATTCCCATGAGAGGCTCTGGGGAAGCAGTTCAGGCTTGCAAAGGGTGTGGATGGGAAGAGGGCAGACGAGTTCAGGATTGCCAGGAGCAGTGGTTTTAGAGACCCACTTGGAAAACTCCCATGAGTCAGTGTTGTCTTTTGGGTTGGGACAATGCACCTGAAGTACATTGAATGATGGAGATGGAGCTATGGGTGCTGGCCTGTTTGGGCAGGACAGCTTCATTGCTGTTCTGTGTGCATTCGTAGTGTGCAGCTTCAGAGGTCCTTTCCATCTGTGATGTTCAGTTCTACTTGGCATCTGTCTCGACTATCCAGAGTTAGATCTTTTCTCCATATTTACTTACAATGGTGTAAGTTACAATTTACTTACAATTACTCAACACTCTGAGGTTCTTGGGATGAGGAAGAAGATTTTCTTGTAAGTTGAAATTTTTATGCGCTTCACTAAGAGGACTGAAAATGTAACCCTAGAGATGTTTTCAAGACAAGGACAAAGGAAGAAGTCCATGGAAGTTCTGGCAGGACAGAGTTCTGCCTCTGAGAGGTGGTTTGTGCCTTGTGGAGTCACTAGCCTCCCATAGCTGTGGAGAAATAGCCATTTCTCAAGTACTGCGAAGCAGGGCCAGCCCTCAGCAAAGGGCACCTTGAGCTCTGCAATCCTGAGTTCACAATGGTGAGTATATCAGTGGCATGGGACTGACAGTTTGCACTAGGGACAGGGGAGAAAAAAAATGGAGCTCCAGGTTGATCCAGCAGTTTTCTTTCATATGCACCAGGAGAATTTTGCAGTTTCTGCAGGCAATGGTAATGCTTATCCTCTGGCCTCTCCAGATGCCTCTGTTTGCCAGATTTGCTGTGTGGGTTTTACCACCAGCCATGTGTCTTTCTGGCTACCCCAGTACTGTGCCTAGCTCTGCCAGAGCCAGTCAGCAGGGAATCATGGCATGAATAGCAGCAGCCACTCCATGGCAAAGTACCTTGGAGGAGGAATTGTCAGCAGCAGCTATAGTCACATAACAGCCTGCTCCACATGGAGTGCCGCAGGTACCATCTGCTATGCCAAAAGACACATGCACATCATATTCCTTGTCATTCAAAGTGGGGAAGAGGGTGAGGTACGGAGCTTAAAAACATTGGAAGGGAAATTATGTGAGAGAAAAGCATTCAGGAAAGTTTACCATATCCATGTTTTTGGCCTCATTAGCTGCTTTTGTGTCATTAGGTGGTAAGTCCTCTGCAGGTGGGAATTGTCTTTTCTTGTATGTTTGTCCAGTAGCATAATGAGGCACTGACCTCTGCTGGGAATCCTAGATACATCCACAGTTGGTAGAGTCATATATGTCTAGCCCAGTGTTGATGTTTTCTGATGCCTCAGAGGTTTTACTCTCCTGGGAGAAGTAACAGACTGTAATAAACAGTGAAAAGATCCCTCTTGAAAACTCCCTGATTGCTGCTTCCAATTAGTTCCTTAAAGATTCTGCCAGTTCTGTAAGACCCACAGAAAAGTTTACAGAAATGGAAAAGCATATGCCAAGCTTTATTGCACGGTTTTGTATTGACACCTAATATACTTTAGGTAATTTATTAAGGAGAGGCCCCTGGTGGTGAAATTCAATGAAATTTCTTAGTTAAAAATCTAACTGAAGTGAGCCATGGATGTGGAAGATGGAGGCTATGTGGTTTTGTCGAGTTTGTACACTGTTGTAAGTGTCTGTGTGGAAGGAAGATGGAAAGTAAGGCTATTAGAAGTAGAAAGCATTCTGTTGCTTAGTGGGGTACTGTTTTCTGTAAGAGCTTCTCTGCTGGAGGCAGCCCTAACTGAGAGAGGTAGGTGTTAGTTTGGGAAGAGCTCATCAGCAGGGAACTCAGCGCATGCAAGAGAAATCATGCAGGAGCAGTAGGGTGTCAAATGAAGTTTGCTGGGGCTGTGAAGCAAGGTAAGGAGAGCAGAGAGCAACCTCTGGCAAAGTCTGTCATGTGAGCTGATATGTTTTGAGTGCATAGCCATGGTCAGGGCAGGAGGGCACACCAGAAGTCAAGGGGGAGTGTGCCAGAAGGGCTGCAGATCAGGCTGGAAGGGAAGGGGAAGGAGCATGCCATGCTCACCACTGTCACCAAGTCAATGGCACAACCAGCTGGGAACTGGCAAGCTGGGAACAAGCTTCCAAGGCGTTATTACTAAAGAGTCACTTGATAGAGCCAGGAGGCAACCTCTGCAGGAGGAGCTGATCACAGGATGGTACCCTGCCACAGAGAAGAGACCTTATGAGGTCCCAGCCCACACTGAGCAAGAGAAGCTTGACACCCCAAAGAGACTGTTCTTGGGGGAAGGATCCTTGCCTTGCACACTGCCCAGAAGTAGCAGTGCCTGATTAAAGCAATCACTGTTTTCATCATCCTTGTGTGGTGTGACTGCCTGACTTTTGAATGGTGTTTCCTTTATTTCCTTTCAGTGGATCCCTTTGAGACAATGCTGAAGTCCCTCTTGAGGTACCAGACCAGCCTGAATGGGGATACAGGAGAGAGCCACATGAGGAGAAAGCTGTATGAAAATGGTGTGACCAAGTCCTTGCAAAGTAACTTTGCTCTCATCCAGAAGGTGTGTAACTGCCGTTGTACAGCAGAGAAGCCCTGTGTGGGTCACAGGGGAAAGTTTAGTGAGAATGATCACTTGGATAAAGGAGCTGCATTCAAATTAGCACTGGAACTATAAGCATCTGAGACAGTGAACAGCCTCTGCCCGTTCAAGCATGGTGTGAATATTTGGTTTCTCTTAGCTCCAGTGGGTCGAGGGAAGCACTGAACTTGGTGACTTTTTATGCCAAGATACCAGATACAGTTAAAGATACTGGAGCATCCGGATTCTAGATTTATTTCCCAGGACAGGAAGGAAGTGCAAGGAACCAGCTATTGGGACCACAAACAGGTGAAGAACTCTTCCGTTGACTCAGTCCAGCAGCTAGAATATAATCTGTTTTCCCAGTCTGGAGCTACTAGTTTTAAGGTTTCTTTTGTGACAGAGGGAACAAGAGAGGAGGACAGGGCTGCCTTGTTCAGGGAAAAACTTGGGAAGAGGCAGAAGATTCGACGCTAAATGTTATTGTTTAAGTTAACAATGGAAGGAAACCCTGGAAAGAGTGTAGCTTTGTGCCGTAGCCATGAAAGTGTGGTCTGCCTTAGGAAGTGGGTGGGAATGTCTCCAGGGTATGTTTGGTAAATAAGCTGCTGATATTACTGCCAACTAATGGTTCCTTCCCTCTCAAGCTGTCGGAAGAGTTGCTAGCCAAATGGCTCTCCCTCCCTGAGGCACAACACGTGCCGCTCTGCCAGCACATGCTGGGTTTTGCCATGAAGTCTGTCACGCAGACAGCTATGGGCAGCAGCTTTGAAGATGACCGGGAAGTCATCCGATTCCGCAGGCACCACGATGCGGTAAGTGTCACAAAGAGCCAGGAAATCTCCTACTATATTCTTCCATGCCAACAGCACACAGCTTGTGTCTGTGTACAGTTCAGTACATGCTACTGCTGAGACTTTAACGTTAAGCTAATGTTAAGCTAGAGGGCTTTGCCTCAATTGTCCATGCTGAAACTATTGGGATCCCAATCTGGGATTGGGAACCCAGATCCAATGCCAGTTGAGAGGTGGTTGGTACTTAAGTCAGTTAAACTCTACTGGGAATGCCAGTGGAACTTCTTCTTTTCAAAGATCTGCTGAAGGCTCTGTGACATTGTGGAAAAGGAAAATCTGAGGAGGGCCCAAGCTGCATCTGCACCTGAGTATGTTAAATCTGCTGGTGATAGATTGTGGAAAAAAGCAGTTCCATCTCCCATTCAAGATTCCCATGCCTTTTCCCATACAGTTGTAATTACAGTTGTTTCATTTCAACTCAATTTCAGCTGTCATAGGCGTAATATCTGGAATGGGACATGGTGTCCTAAAGAGGAGACCAATTCCGTATTCACAGGAATTCTTCATTTTATTTGGTGTTTTCATTTTCTTGAGTAGGGAAGAATAGAAGAGTCCCAGCAGTCTCAGCCTGTGGCAAGTGATGGTGCTCTTCTCTCTGTCCTTCTTTCAGATCTGGTCAGAGATTGGGAAAGGTTTCTTGGATGGGTCCCTTGACAAAAACATGACTAGGAAGAAGCTCTACGAAGATGGTAGGTTCCTCCAAAATCACAGTCTTCCTCCCGCTCTGATTAATACTTGGAGTTAGCTAGCATATGGAAGCACTTAATTTGCCCAGCTGTCTTGGCTTTTCTGCAGAGTTGATCATTGTGCCATAAGCTACCAGATGTATCCTCCTTACTCTCACATAAAATCATTGTTTTTGATTTGAGTGACAAGCCTGCCATTGCACAAGAAGTTTGTAGGACTAGAACTCTAGTTCCAGGTCTAGTTCTAGGGTCTGTCCAGTCTGGAGGCTGATAGAAGATCCTGGGAAGTTTCTTGTGCTTGCTCCCTTCCTGTTCTGTTCCCCACTGTCCACTTTTGACCTTTCTTGGAGGCAGGCGGCTGTGCTAGGTGGAGACAGATGGAGCCACTTGATTTGGCCTGTATGGCCATTGCTGTGATGCACCATTTGGTGAATGCACTGCCAGTCACTCACTCACAGGCTGGAACATGCAAGTACAGAGGTGCTGCTTTGATGGATACCATTCACATGATAGTATCTGATATGCTATTACAAGGTAACGTGATCTTCAGGTCTGTTATGGCAGTGCTTTTATTTCTCATATGTTTTCACAGTAAGTTATTTTATTTTTTGGTTGTCCTGTCTTTTTTATTGTTAATAGTTAAAGCCTTTCAGTATTGATTGATAAGATGTTAAACAAAAGTAGCTTGAATCTAGAACTAAGGATTTGCTTGTAAATTCTCCAAACCCAGTGTTTCCTTCTTTATGTTGCTGGTTCTGTGGGTTTCAGAACCTGAGGACAGCTACTGCCCAGTTAAAATAGGCTTCTCCCATGGGCACTTGTTCAGGACTGTTTCCGAGTTGTAGTAGGATGATGCATTAGGACACAATTTCACAAAATCCAGATAGTGAGGCTTGGTGTTTTAAGTGTTGCTGGCCTTCCTATGCAGAGAGGAGGGAGGAAGGGTAGTTCTAAGATGAAGGGGCTAACTTGGGCCTTGGTAAATTGAGCTTCAGATCCAACTTCTGCTCCACATTTCCTGGATGGTCTTTGAGTAGGTCATTTAAATCAGACAGCCAATGGCACCTAGGCCCCTAAGTCCCCCCAGTTCCCGCAACAGCCACCAGGAGTTAGGCATCCAGGTATCTTCAGATGTGTGGACTCTTTGTGCCAAAACCCTCCCATGTTTTCCCCACCTTCCTCTCTCTATCTTTGCAGACTCTTTAGCACGGAGCCATCCTCTTGCACCATGTTTGTAGAACCCCTAGCAGAAGGGGCCGGAGGTGGCTGGAGGTGCTGTAACACTTTAGTAATTATAACTCTATAGGCCATGCAACTAGTGTTATCTGGCTCAAACATTTTTTATGGGGGCTGATTAAACACATTCTCTGATGGTTCATCACTAACTGTTATTTGACTTCTCTTTACGTGATTTTGGCTCACAGAGTACGTATCTCGGTTATACCTGTAAGGGTGGCTTTTTATAGGCAACCCGTCTTACTTGGTGCCTGCATTTTCAACTAAATTGGAGATACTGCCTTCCAAATTGACAGTAACATGTGACAGAGGCTGCTTCTGTAAGTGAGCCCAGCGGGGACAGCTGGTCTGAAAATCTGCTTGGGGAGATGGATTTGCTTCTCTGCAGTACTCAGGATGACCAGGTTTTAAAATAAACATTTCTTTTTGCTTCCAAAGCTCTGATGGAGATGGAATCCACCTTAAGGAAAGTTACAAAAGAGCGCCGAGGCAGATCATTCAACAGGCACGTCTTTATAGACACCTTACTGCAGGGGAGCCTGAGTGACCAGCAGGTCTGTGCAGCTGTTATGTCATTACACAATAACAGACTTTTGCTATTACAAGCTCATTACATTGCAGCCTTTGATTAATTTTTAAGTTTTTGCATCTTAGGTCAGGTTCCTTACTAATGCAGGGTTTCTGGTTCTTTTTCTGTTCCTGCAGTGTTTAACTGCATTAGACTTTGGTAGCTTTCCTTGCCACTGCTTCGTTGCTATTTTTATAAACCAGAACTATGTTAGTATTAAGCATGTCTCATGCCATTCCAGTGGAAGTTCTGTAGAGAGTGCAGTCTGTGTCTTCTAGATGTATTTCCTGCTCTCTGCACTAAAGCGATTTCATGCACTTGAATGGAGAATGTGCCACGTCTTATCTTTACAGTCTTACGAACTTCATTCTCTGAAGTAGATTTTATTTCCTAGATTCTGGAAGATACAATGATTTTCTCCTTGGCAGGATGCATAATCACTGCTAACTGTAAGTACAGATTGTAGGTGACTTTCCATCCTTACACTCAGCTGTCAAACTGCTTGTGATGACATGAGATTTATTCTAGGCTAATAAAAAATTATATTCGTCATTCTGTTTCTCCTGAGCTTCAGATGTATAGAAGAAGCTAATTTTACAGCAGACTCTCGACACAGCCTCACAGCTGCTGAGTTGAAACTAAGCTGTGTTTGACAACCTTCCCAATCTTATTGGTGAACCTTAGAATTTCTTCCCGTTGCTTTTTGCTTGCACTCTAACCCCAGCCAACTGATGCTAAATTTGATGAAAAAGCACCAAAAGATGAAAGCCACAAAGATCCATTTGTAAAATAGGTTCTGGCACATGGGAACGAAATTAGAGCAGAGTTTTGGAATCTGACTGGCTGCTTTGAACTTCTAGAGGATAGGTGTGTTCCATATATGGAAGACTTTCAAAGGAGCTACTTGGGGATTTGTGCAAAGACTATGGGGAAAAAAAGAACAAATAAAAATACAAACTGGAGCTGTGTAAAATCTCTTTATGATAGGGGAATGATTATCAGACTCTGTATCTCAGCCAGTTGCTCTGGGGCTCCAAAAAAAACCTCCCAGCTGCAGCTGACTGTTAAAGAATGTGGAAAGTAAGTTTGGCAAATATGATAATACTCTCCCCATAGAATATCCTCTCCATGTACTCCAGGAAGACTGTCATTTTAAGGGGCTTGACTCCTCAGGGATTCCAGATAGTTCTCATGAGTAGACAGTTTGCAGTGGTGGAAACATTTCTTTGTAGCTTTAGGGAAACTGCATCCTACACTCTTATTTCTTATGCAAGGTTTCTTCTTCACTCTGCTATTGAAGATATCTCTTGAGTACCTTACAAAATAGATGTAGGGGAGACAGGTGCTGGCTAACCTGCTGCAGAGAGCTGTACTGTTCTTGTTGCCCCCTGTCAGGAGCTCCAGCCATTGGCTGTCTGGAGCACTCACCTGAGATGTGCTGGGGAACCCCTGTAAATTAGGGAATTTTCTGATGCTTTGGACAAACGAGCCTTTCATTTGCATGGTTGGTCTAACCACCCTGGTTCCCCACACAGTTTGCTGGGCTGTGTGGTCCCTTCCCCAGAGCTACGAGGCTGAATGGCTCAGTCTCCTGCACAGCTCCCTAACCTTCTCATAGCATTGGAAAGAGAATTTTAGCTTGCAGGGTCTCTTGTTACACAGAAGTTCAGCCTCTACTCCTGCCACTGAATACAGAATGAGTACAGCCTGCTATGAACGGAGGTCACCCTTTTCTGGGTCAAAAAGTAATGTTGCAAATACAGGAAGTAAGAAAACTGAATGCAGTTTGCAAAGGATTGAATTTTCTGGGTCTGTCTTGTCTTGATTTCTTTCCCAGTGTGTACCTGGGCAGTCTACTTCCTGACAACCTCAGAAGATATTCAGCAGAATCTCTACAAGGAGATGGACTGTGTTCTGGGGAAGGGACCAATTACACATGAGAAAATCGAGCAGCTCAGGTGGGTTCCATGGAAGGAACTGCAGAGGAAGGTTATCTCATGTGGTGGGGATAGGGGCTTCATGTGCTGGAGCCTGATGCCCAGCCTATACTGGGCCAGAAGGCATCCAAAAGCTACTCCCTTCTTTTTTCTGGAAGTGATCAAACCACAGGATGACTTGCAGCACAGAGAGAATCTGCTGTAGGACTCCAGACATGGAGATGATGCTGCTCTCTTTGGGGTGTCTATATGAAATCGTTTAGGTTCATTGACGGAGGAGAGAATAAAATCAGTGCCCTAGCTGCCAGGCCAAAATTTGTTTGCTTACTGTCTTGTTTGGTTTCTGTCCTAGTTTTCCAAAAGTAGAGGTAAAGGATAGAGGTTGGATTCATGTTAGACATACTTAGAAAGAAAGCATGGAATAATCTTCTTTTCAAAGGGTCACAGAACTAGGATGATGATAGGTTGACAGTGTGCCTTTATTTTTCGTGCATCTGGACGCATTTTGTATTTGGACTAGTGATAAGAGTTTCAGTAAGGGAGTATTGAGTATGTGGGTTTCTTGCTGCTGCTTGTATGGGTCAGAGGTCCAGGAAAAGGCCTGGTATGTGTATGCTTTTTAGCAGAGTTAGTTTGGTTTAACATCTGAAAAAAGTGTGGTGAAGAGAGATTTCAATAACCTTCCCTAAAAGCTGATAATGAGATTTAATGCTTCTTGCAAAGGTGCTGGGACTTCTTGTCAGAAAAGTGCCTCAGTGTGGCTCGAGACAGCTCCAGGAGCAGACTGTGACCCTAAATGCAGCAGGTGACTCAGCTCTCCTTGCTGTCGCAAGGATGTGGACAAGCTTCTCTCTGGGAGGGTTAAACTAACGAAGTCTTCCTGGTTGCAGATACTGTCGGCAAGTCCTGTGTGAGACAGTGCGAACAGCAAAGCTTACTCCTATTGCTGCACAGCTGCAGGAGCTGGAGGGCAGAGTCGACCAACATACTATCCCCAAAGAGGTAGGGCAATACTAGGAGCACTAGGCCACTCTCCTTTCCTGGAGGGGAATTTCCTGCTTCCTTTTCTTCCTGCAGAGGGGTGAGGCAGGAAGACCATTTCTTCTGCCACCGTTGAACCTGAGCAGCTGCTTTGTCATCTGAAAGTACCATTTAGCTCAAAGCTTGCCCTGCAGTTCTTCTGTGGGAGAGGCTCTGGAAGTTCATGTTCTCTTGCTGAGCAGAATTGCTTGAAGTTCTGGGTCCACCATGGATTGAATTTTCTGTTGAAGGGGCTTGCAGGCTCGGTTGTGCATAAAAGAGCATGATTTCAGGCCTGATCATATCACACACATTTCCCACGCAGAGTGGTACCTCCCATTGCAGAGAGTAAAGTAGTCCATACATACATGCCAGCAAAAGTAGAGGAACAGGATCAGGCCCTCTCTAACAACCAACAGTTGCAGCATGGACCTTAGAAGTTAAAATCCTAACATCTGGGCATGGATTGTAGAAATCTAGATTAATATAGCATATTATCTTTTTAATCCACCTAATAAATGAGTAGTCTACTGATTAATTATCATCCAGCAGGGCTGTCCAGAGGTGTCTTTAACTGTGCATTTCTTTCTGCTCTGACATACATCTCCAACTTTTCTTTGCAGACGCTTGTGCTTTATGCTCTTGGTGTAATGCTGCAGGATAGTTCATCATGGACATCACCATACAAGTATGTAGAATCAAAACTTTTACTGCAACTAATTCCTTTCCTTTTTTAAATTAATATTCTTTAGATCTTACAGCACAGCCTGTTTGGCTGTAGGGCCTGCCTTAAGCAGATTTTGGAGATGAAAGGGAGTCTGTAAGAAAATCAATTTATGAAGGTCTTTGTTTGTCTTGATGGGTGGAATTCTGGGGCAATTCAAGTCATGATCCTCCTATGCTCCAGTCTACATGTGTATATGTGTTAGAGTCTAATAACAAATTGTTGGGTTGTTTTTTTTTTGCACACAGACACACACTCACGCACAGCTTCCCTGGCAAATGCTGGTAAATTCTTTTTAAGATTTTCTGTGAGAGAGAAACAGTGATTTGAATGGCTTTGGAATC
Organism: Scopus umbretta; assembly: GCA_013400535.1. Lineage (NCBI taxonomy): Eukaryota > Metazoa > Chordata > Aves > Pelecaniformes > Scopidae > Scopus > Scopus umbretta. The sequence goes on along the minus strand of VZTL01049551.1, from coordinate 41,526 downwards.
ATTGCTTGTCATCATGAGACAATGATGCAAGGGAGGAAATGTCAGTCTAAAGTTTTGTTTTTTCAGGGGGAAGAAAAATGCTATCTCATTACTTATTTCTGTGAAAACAAAACTGGATCCAGGCCAGTATTTTGGAGGTTAAAGAAAAAAAAAATTGCTGTAGCTTCCTGTGGCCTCAAGGTGGCAAATATTAACATGTGTCTGACTTACTTCACTTGTGCTGGAAAAAAAATGTGGGTCAGCTATTCTAGACAGAGAGAACAGACAGCTGAGATTTAAGAGGAAGAATAGAGCCTTTAGAATAGCAATTGTCCTCTCCTGCAAGTGTAGCCCTTACAAAAGGGTCAGGAATTGGTGCAGTGATCTATAAGCATCCTGGCAGGGATAGCCCACTAGGATAGGACATGCACTGTTTAGGAAGGGTTTGCTGAGGCCTCGGGGGAGAGATGGTGAGGACTGCTATGAACACAGTGTGTTTATTCCAAGGAGGAGGAGGTTGTGCTTGAGGTTTAGCCTGAGGTAGACCTGTATTTCTGTGACAGAGATAGGAAACCAGCTCTTTGTGATCCTTTCACCCACCCACTGTACAAAAACACTGTGCGTGGCTGTTTGCCCTCCCTATTTTTTTGCTGGCCAGCTGCATTTTCTTTCCTATTACACCATCTGTAATTTGCCACTTCAGTTCAGGGGGAGTGTAAGTTTGATGCTGCTTTTACTGAGGGTCAGCACCCACATGCCTTTTCACTTTGGTAGAAGCAGAGCTTGGGTGTTTAGGCAGGGAGCCAAAGGCTTGAAGTATCAGCAGAAATATTTAGCAGAAAGTGAAAGAGAACTGCCTTCCATCCATCAAATTTCCTGGTTTGTTTTTTTTTTTTTATATATATTTCAATTGAATGATATTTTATTAGTCTCCCTGTGGTTAGTCGATTATGGGAATCCTGTTTTAACTCATGCCAGCCCTGGATAATAGTTCTCTCCCAGCCTCCACCATCCTAATGCTGGAAACCACTTTTCTCACTTGAGTGAGTCACCAGCTTCCCTCCCCCAGCACATACACATACACACACCAGCTGCTTGAAGAGAAGGGTGAGGGGCAAAGAGAAAAGGGAAATATTTTTGGAAGTGAGAGAGGAAGGGACACAGGGGAGGAGAGAGAGGGAGACAAATCAGATTGTGTGTGCCCTGGAGGGGACTAGAGGGCAGGTAGCAGCATCAGCTCAGCTGTGTACTCAAGCTAAATACCCACTGCTGAGAGGTAATGCATATTAGTTCCAGTCCTGTGTCACACTAACTCAGTTTATCAGCATTTTGACCAAGCTGGGACATAGCTGACCAGCTAGGAACATAGATAGAGTGGATGCGCAATTGCCTTCATATATCTGTGTGGAATTGCCCAGCATCATTTAGAAAAAGCAAATTGTTGAGATTCTGTATTTTGTTGCCAGTTTCTTACTCGTGTTTGTGCACACATGTGTCCGGGGAAAGGATCCTGTGACTGCACAGAAAGCCTCAGTGTATTTTGTCTTTCATAGGTTTGACCCAGAGAGATTCAATGAGGAATCAGCCATGAAAAACCTCTCCTTGTTGGGTTTTTCAGGAAGCCAGGAGTGCCCAGAGTTGAGGTGAGCATAGGGAAGGCGGTCTTTGTGTGTGTCTGTGGCAGACAGGAGAGAAGGTGCTTTCAGCCTCTTCCTGTTACTGCTGAGACAATCTGTCCAAGCTGGCAGTTGTCCTTTGGTAAATTTACATTGTAGCAAGGTTTTTGTTCTTTTTTCCTGCCTCTTCCCTCAGGTTTGCCTATATGGTGGCTACAGTTCTGCTGAGTGTCCTGGTAAGGAAACTGTATCTCCACCCAGTGAAAGGACAAGTCATGGAGACCAAATATGAGCTGGTAACCTCACCAAAGGAGGAAGCCTGGATAACGGTGTCTAAGAGAAGCTAAGAGCAAGCAAAACCAGGGGCTAAAAAGTGCCAGCAGTGAAGTGAGCAAGGGTCTTAGGGGGAAACATGCTGGCACCACGCTGACTCAGCCAAGGAATTTTACATCCAGATTTTGTTACCTTCCACATTCTTAACCACATACCTCTCTTGGGTACTTTTTCTAACTCAACTAGTAGTCATATTAAAGTAGATTTAATCTGTATGCCTTTTTTACATTTGCTTTTGGATCTCTGGCCAAACCATTGCAAAGGAAGCAACAAAACCTTGCAGTGGTGTACGTATAAACTGTTGGGTGCCAGCTAGTCAAAGACCAGACCTCTGGTTAATCCAGTCCCTTTCCAACAGCAGCCAGAGCTGGATAAGAGTGCCCCTCTTATCCAGTGGAATGCTTCTTCATGGATTCTAGCTAGATAAGACCTTGGAGACACAAGGACAAAGCCTTTCTTCCTCTATAGGTATTTTTATTCACAGTGTCTTTCCTTCTCTTGAGCTCTAGCTATAACTGTCAAGAAGAGCAGATGTATCTTGTGAGAAGTATGTGTGAGTGCGTGTGAGAGAGAGAGAAAGAGAGAAATAAAGTGGGGTGGGAATTGCACCACCGGTTCTCTTGCTGTGTAATCTTGCCATGCTGTGGGGTTGCAAGAGAAAGGATGACTGAGAAATGCTAGTAAACCAAGAGCAATAAAATTGGTTTTGCCCCTGAGAAAACAGAAGCATCAGTAATAATATAATGAAATGAAATAAAACCGCAGAACAAAGCCCTGAGAAAGGGATTCTCTATCCTGACATTTCTGAGGGCAGCGTCTAATCTAATCAGCATCAGAAATTGACAGATGCTTGCAATTCATTCAGCACTGGGTCAGCATGAGACTCGTCACGCAAATACTGGAAAGGGAGAGTGCTGATTTTATAGGGCTCTGGATTAATGTTGTACTTAATAACTTAAAAGCCTTTCAAAGAATCCTTTTCCTCCTCCAAAATGGGTGCTAGCCAAAGCAGCATCATGTGCCACATGTTCACATGCGTTTTCCTGGTTCTTTCTTTCTCTTTTAGCCATTATAGGCTAGCTCCTGAAAGATTTTTCAGAGCCTCACTGAACGGCTTGCGAGGCAGGAACCTCTTACCCTGTCATGTCACTGGAGTAACTGCCATCTGACTTCCTTTTCAGGTTGTGTTTCTCCCCGCGCCCCACAAATGGGATCACCCTTTACCTGATCCGTATAAGTCTTTTCCCCATAAACCTGACTTCTCTGTTAGCTCCCGTTCCTAGCACCCTTCCAACTCAAAAGCTGTGTGGTGGTAGGTGAGGTGTTGCTCAACGTGCAGCTGTGTATGCCCGAACTGCTTTTCTGCACAGCTACCGATGCACCACAGAGCAGACCCGGAGTGTGTGGCTCCCATTAGGGCTACTTTCGACTGCCTCTGCAGACAGGGCACACTTTACATAGGGACACATACCTGGTAGCTGCAATTCCCATTTCTACAGATGTTGTTCCTTTCACTGGTACCTTCCAGGTCAGAAAACCTGCTGCTCTTATAAAAATGTTTTGGCTTTTGTATTGCTGCCCAGTGCCAGCCTGAATGCAGTCCTGTCAGCTCTTATGGGGTTAACGTCTGATGCCAGCCACTGCGGGCACCAGACAAAGAAAATTCTGCTCTTGGGTTTAATGTGTCAGCTCTGCTTTTGGTGGAGCTATAGAGATTCAGATCCGCCCCCCAGTGCAGTTCATGTTGGGGGAGAGGTGAGACAGAGATGCTGTTCTACTCTTTTTTTGTCTGCTGGGCAGAAAAAGGAGGGTTGTGCAGTTCAGCTTGCATTGATTTTTATAATGAACTGCAAGAAAGCTCTTGCTAATCTGACCTCCATTTAACTGAAGGTTGGTCATGTCCCCAGATGGCAATTCATGTTAGGCTTTGCTTCACTGCTTATGCAAAAAGGCCTGTTTTTCCTGAAGGTTGCAGATATTTGCTAAACCTTCTGGAGAAATCAGTGTGGTAAAGGATTTTACTTTAAAGCATCCCTGGTGTGCAGAGGTGGCAAAATGGAGGCTAAATTATTGCCTTCTTGGGAAAAAATGGTAGGATAGCACTGTCCCTGCTAGGAACTGGACAAGGAATAGCTGACTGTCATATAATTGAGTGGTGAAGGTCTGCTTTCTTGTGGCTGTGTCATAGGAATGAAGCTTTCAGACACCAGAAAAGCTTCCCAAGTGTAATTGTCCAGACTTCTGTTACAGCATTTCTCTTCCTTGCTGGAGCTGTATGGGTCAACTGCCTTGCAATAGCCCTTCTCCAGTTAAAGGAATCAAAAATGGGAGTAATTCCATATAATTTGTTACGAATTTTTTGTCAGCCTGCACAGGTATCACATCCCGTAAGACTGTGCTCTCAGTCCGGGCCAGTAAGCAAGCATGCTACAGGAGTCTGCGACTGATATGAGAGAAGAATGTGGCCCAAAGTGCTGGAGAAAGCCAGTGATTAGTTTGTGTTTGCTCAAAAGTGCTGTCAAAAAACCACCCTGACTCATCAGTTAAGGTAAATGTGTTGAGCGTGGAAGGAAAGGAGGGAGGTAAGGCACTCTCAAGCATTTGTTATGCACTGCTTGAGTGACACTGAGGTCACAGCCACATTGTTTGCTGAAGGCTGTAAGTTTCCATTCCTCTGTGTGTGTTGGTCATTTCAAACAGCCTAACTATCAAGATTTAGTGCAACACTCATCAGCCCAGATGCAGATCCTTTTCTTGTGCAGCAAACCCCCTTTTTTGTATGGGAATGTTCATGGATCAGAGCTTTCTTGTGAAGTTTTAATCTGTTTTGATTGGAAGCTTGAAATACCAGTTTTGTCCCATTTCTCCTCTCACCCCTTGTCCGGCATGCACTGTCAGCTGGTTCTTGTTTGGTCTGGTTTCCCAAGGAAGACTTGTGTTCATAGAGCTTGTCCCCCTCCCCACTTATATTTGGCCATTTTCCCCTTTCTCTTCTCACAAGAAGTAACTTCTGAGCCCTTGGGCCAAATCAGCTGCATTTGACAGAGATCGGGGTTTGAAATCTCTACACTGTTATGTTCCTACAAATTTTTGGAAAAAAAGAAGATGACTGGGCATAGGGAGTCTATGCTGGACATGTCACAAGATTGCAGCCAAAGCCAAAGCATTGTTAGATGCCAGCCTGGGGAAAAGCCTGAGTCAGCGCCTGCACTGTAGCAGATAGCCAACCTCAGAAGTCCAGTCAATAGAGAATAGGGTTTTGTCAGTCCTGCTCAGACCCACGCACTAAGGACGCATCTAAGGCCCTGAGATCCCTTCTGGCTGTAATATGGGGATGTGGGCAAGCATTGCAACCTGTGGAAGAAAAAGGCCTTAGTCTAGGGACAAGGCCAAGAGGGGGAGGTTGCTTCTATAGTATAGGGAATTACTGCTTTTTATGCTTCATATTCCTGCTCTACATCAGAAAGCTGCTTCACAAATTCCACAGGATGGTTTTGAAAAGCATACAGAAAAGCTGTCATTTAATTCCTTGGACTCTTACTGTAGAACAAGCTTCTACAGAGGGCTACAAACTCATGGAAGGTAAGAAGCTAAGTATATATACTGTGCCTATGCATCCTGCTGCTCTCAGAAGCAGGCAGCCAGCACAGGTGCCTGGAGCAGTCAGGCCATCACTAATTGATTGTCATGGCTGTTTCTGGCTGACAAAGCCTTATACTTTTGCCCCTTGTACTTGTGGCAACTGGTGAGACAGTTGTTAACATAACATTGAGCAGAGCAGAGAGCTTATTGAGCTAGCCTCCCACTACCTCCAAAATATCCATGAATGGTGTTACCTCTAGATTTTAATTAACCTGGGCTGCATATAGAGCCATTATTGCAAATTAGTAATATCCTTCTGTTCCCAGCAGTTTAAGGACTTGCTGGTAATGGCTGTGGCAGGCAGCACAGAGTTGAGGCCTGTATGTTTTATTTTCCATCATTAAACGGAGAGGATGGTCTTGGCAACTTCTGTCCTACGTGCTACAAAAGTAAATGTTAGTTGTTGGACAGAGTGGATGTTTGCTGATTTTAAATACCATGGGCAGCTCTCATGCCAGCTCCCCCTTTAGCTGTGCAGTTGTATGAACCAGGGTCTGCTGGCAATCCAAATTGGGAAAACAATATATCTATCTCATCTGCGTAGTTTGTTCGTAAACATTTTGGTACTGCTTAACTCACAGGTAAGTAGCATTGCCTTCTCACTCTCTCTGTCCTGGGTACTGTGCACACGTTCTCACTCACAGCAGGAGATATCTGTAGAGTCTCACCCATGGGGCCATGTGTGACCTTTCTGAGGTTTCTGTTAATGCTACAGAAGGGGCTCCCTGACGTTGACCCTTGCATATAGATATATCCTGATCAGCAGAGTGAAGTCTACACTTTATTGGCTCACAGCGCAGAGGATCTCCTTGTAGCTTTGAGCCAAAAGTAATGGGGTAGAGCAGTACCTTCACGAAAGCACTTCGAGCATACAGGACTTCACCCGCTTCTCTACCCCTTTTATCAAGAGTGACAGAGAAGGGGGAAAAAAGGTTTCTCATGAGAAAGAAAATCTTCATCCCTTGTTGGTTATGCCACCAGGAAGCAGAACTGTTGTAATTACTATGGCAGCTCTTGCTGCTTCTTTCCAGTTGTCCGAAGCAGGAATTGCTGGAAAATATTCTGGGCATCTTTTTCTGGAGCCTGAGAGTATGTACCCATCTTGGCATCTCTCTTGAGTTTAGCTCAGGACTGTTTTTTACCAATCGCTTTTCAACTAAACAAAAGGCCTGTTTGACATCTCTTAGGATTCGATGCCAGGTTTTTGGTGGTAGCAGACGGGGAAGAGGAACTACCACATGCGGCGAAAAAAAAAGACGAAGAAAATGTTCCTCACATATGGAGGGTGGGGAAGGAGAGAAGATAAGGGTTTCCATAGCAACATTCTTTGAAGATAAGTATTTTTAAATCTGTGTGAATTTTTGCATTCAAAACACAGTTGTGTTTCCCACAAAAAGATTTGGGGGAGGGCTGGAGTGGAAAGAATTTTTTCCCCTACTTTTCAGGTCATTCTTATTTCTTTTACAGAGGATCCTGAACCCAAGATAAATGAAGTACGTGCAATTGCTTTAATGTTAATGCTCCTGTAAAGAAAAGCTTTGCTTCCAGGAGGCAAAAAGCATCAGTCATAGTTCTGTATCTGCACCAACATCTCTGGCGCAAGCACTTGATCATCTTTAATGGGAAAAGTAGTTTAAATAGATGAATGCTGGGCCAGTAAAAAGTCACAAGGACAAATCTTGCAGGATTCCACATTAAAACCAGTGTAACTTGGAGCAAAATCTTAATTATACAGGACATACAAATAAGTGATAGTAGTCATGATAAGGTAGCTGAGGCCTTTTGCCTTGGCCAAAGAGGAGAGGATGCACAACCAAAAGGCCAGAGAAACCAGCTAAAATGTGTCCCTGATGAGTATCTTGATTACCTTTACAACGGTGAAACATTGCTGCAGGTGGGCAAGTGATGCTATAGTGACACTGTTAGGCAGGAAATGTTTGCTCTTTATATGGCATATCAGTGCTGGGACCACCTCTGAACCTCTCTGAAGCTTCTCTGCTCAGTCTCTGCAGTGCTGAGCAACTCACGGGCATTGGCACGCTCTGCTCCCACCTCCCTGCTGGCATCCAGGCAGGTCAGCTCTGTCACAAGCCTGGCAGTGAGACATCCAATGCTGTGCCTGCTTGGCTGCCAACTTTCTAGTCACACCAAAAAAGGCTTTTTTTTTTTTTTTTTTTAACAGTCGCTTCCAACTCAGTAATGACTCAGACACTGCAGCAAGGGTAAAGCGATCATCTTCCCCTTCAGAGCTTTAAGGCAGAAGGCCCTGGGTATCCTCTCTAAAAGTGAGCTTGCTGGGCCCAGCCACCAGCTGGATTCAGTTCTTTAATTTAACTGATGAAACAAGGTGCTCCAGCAATGCTGTGTATCTGCTGGCATAGAGGCTGTGTTTCAGCAATAGACTAAATGATTCCTACAGGTACTTTGTGTTCACAAGCCTCGGGGAGGTCAGGCTGGGAGGGAATGAATAGTCATACATAAAAGAGAAGGTGCTATTCGCGCATTAAGGCTCTTGCCCTGACCAAATTTCCCTAGACAATGAATCCAGGAAAGGAACAAAAATCTATTATAAGAGTAAGAGAAAACCAGTAAGTCATATTTGGCCATTTGTCTTTTGGGGTGAGGGAGGGAAAGCAAATAAGGGTGTGTGAGAAAGCAAAGCTTGTATTGTCAAAGTGTGGAAATTGGCACTTGGGAGCAGTTTCATATTGGCCAAGACCCTGACACACAATAAGAAAGGCTCAGACCTAGCTAAGGCGACTTTATTACCCTTGTCAACTTCCCTACATCTTCATTGTTAAAGCCTACCGCCAGCCTGCAAAAAAGCTGCACTTTTCATGTCACTGTTGGATCCTCTATTGGAATTCACTTTGTCAGATATGTTATTTTTCTGGGAATAATATTCATTCCCTGACACCAGCATTAACATGAAAATGCATAGTCTGGTTTTGTAGTTTCTTGGACTGAAAAGCAGCTGACTTGGTCATGCAGGGCTTGTTAGCTGTGAGTTATTGATTATATATATCATGTTTATTCCATCCCTTCCTTTAAGACCACTGGTATTTTGTGCTGCACACTGATGCTATAGCTCCGTGCATTTGCCTTACAGCTGAACCCCGGGAGATGCAGGAACTCTGCGATACCTAAATAACAGAAATGCAACAACTTCAATCCCTGCTCAGCAGCCTTCAGTATCCAGTATATCACAAGCTGACTCTTACTCCATCCTCAGGTGCTTGTAAGTCAGCCTGGTACAATGGCGGGGTTCGGGGCACTATGGGTGTTAGACAGCAGTAACTGGATTGCTGCTGTTTGGGGAAGCGGAAGAACTGCCTTGTTGCAACAGGTATAGCATTCTCACACAGCTCTAAGCTTCCACAAATACAGTTTCCAGGCCAAAAAGCCCTGCCTTCTGGCAGCTTGGCTACCACGTGTCGCTGTCCTTTTTAGGGAGAAAGGATGTTGCCCACTGTGTGGCAGGTTACTTTCTGAACCTGCCCTGGCTCTATGAGGTGGCTGTCCTGCTTCTGCAAGCTCTTTCAGGGTCTGAATGGGGGAAAAGTGACTTGGGAGGAGAGGAGTGAGCCATATGAGTGAGCTGGCAGGGATGCCTGCAAGATTACACCATTGCATATGATGGAAAACCAACTGGACCAATGGTTGTAGCCTCCCCATGTTCATTGGTAAGCAAGATATTTGGGAACAGAAAGGGTGTGTGAAGCACTTAGTCTTTCCGCTGAGCAGAATTCATACTAAATTTGCCGGAGCCTGTGCCTTGATTTGATAGTATTGTTCTTGTAAAAGGAAGGAGCAAATTAATTGCTTGCTAACAGACTGCTCTAAATTAACCTCAGGCGTAGGCCTGGGCCTGTGAACCTTTGTATGACTGTGACTATTATTTATGCTATGTGATTGCATTGAATACCACTGACTTTCATATATTGGCCTAGCACAGTTGCACTCAAATCTTGGTTGTGGCTTCCAGTCATTAGAAACCAAATTTTTGAAGCTGTTTAGGTGTTTGGATTTTGAATATCACATTAAGCACCTACTTGACTATTTAAATGCCTAGATGTCTTTGTAAGTCTAGTACTGCCATAATGCAAAGAAAAAGGAAATGATGCAGGGGGTTTGCTGGATCAGGTCTCCAGTTTTATATCCCAGCAATGATAACTAGGTATGGCCTGTTGCTATGTATACACACCATAGTTCATAGTGAACCTCTTTTGTGCTTGAGGAAGCTTGATGCTGACTTTTACATAGTAAAGGTAAAAATACTGCAGACATACATCCTGCATTAGCCTTTATATATTTTATAGCTGTACTGTTCCAGCATGGTAAACTGAGCTGAGCAATCACATTTTCTCAATTATCCTCAAGAACTGGAAATCCTTATCACCTCTGTGTTTCTTTCTCCCACTACTGCAGCACTGGTCTTGAAATTGTCACCATAGCTAAAAATCCTCATTCTGTAACTTAAACTGTGATTTAAAAAAACTTTACAGTGCAGCCTCCTCATAAAACTCCACAAAGTCTTTTGCTGATGTGACTCACTCAATTACTCATGTGGGCAGACGTTCAGATAATAAAAGTAGTTAATGGAAAGCTGTGAGAAATGCTGCTGGTTCCTGAGAAGGCAGGGGAGGGGGAAGGCTACTGCGGGTATTCTATCCTACAAGCGGCTGAATTCACTGAGCTCCCATTTTTTTAAGATAAGGATTTCTCCATTCTGCTTTTTCCTTTGTATAAAAACAGCTTGAAAAATCAGACTGGCAGTAGAGGAACAAAAGTAAACCAGCTGTATATGTTTGCTCCTCTGTTCCTCTTCCTACGTATTAGAGATGATAGCCAGTCTGTGCCCTGAAATAATCTCTTTATCCTAGCAATGTGTATACTTAAACGACACTCGGTACTCCAATGAACTCTGGATTCCTGAATCAAGGAGTACAGCTAGCAAGTGGCTAAATGAGCCCTTTGGTTGTCACATTTACTGACAAGGACCAGATTTTTCTGGAATAAATAATAGGCCCTTGAGATTTGGTGTGCAATAGGTCAGGTAATACAACTAGAAGGCAGATTTTAAGGACTTTTCAGTGAGTGCACATTGGAGGAATATGGCACTTTTTGAAGTTGGTGAGGCAGAAAGTTACTGAAGAGTAGTATGTTACCACTTTATGCGAGAGCCCTCTTACGCAAAGAAATTATACATGTATAATGGCTACAAAGAGACTTAGAATTAAGCCAAAACTGGAACTAGTGGAAGTGGACAAACTGATGAGAGCTGAGGGCTAGCTGGCATTTGCAAAACAACCAGAAGAGTTAACTCTTGGTTGTGTGGCTCTGAGACTGCTAGATTTTTGAGGGATGTGCTACCGCAAATGGCTGTACAAGCCCCTTCCAACAACAGCAATGGGCGTGAAAAGGGAGAGGACACAAGGATGTGCTCATTCCTCATGCAAGATGAGCTGTGAGGGAGACTACAGCTTGACTTGTAAAGTAGAGCTTCTGGCACAGAGAAGCAATGCATGGGTGTTGAGGCTGTGGACCTGAGAAAGTAAGCTGTCAGATTATATTTAGCGAATACATGCTGCAGAAAAGCGCAGAGAGGGAAGGAGGGGAACTAATGCGTAGCTGGGCCCCATGGGTAGCGAGCACACAGAGCAGGGAATAAGGCTGTTTAGAGAGGATGAATTGCTTTGGTGTTCCTGATTCAAATAAATCTCTGTGTGAAGCCAGGGATCTGCACAGACTTGTATGATTACTTTGAACAGCAGAGCTCAGCTTTATTTATCCTTCAATAATGGCTCAACCCCAGACTCCATTAGGTGAAGGGTGACCAACCTGTGGTCTTCCAGCCGTTCACCTCTGGCCCCACACTAGGGATGTCTCCTGCAGCAATCCCATTCCCTAGCTGGGGAAGCAGTAGTCCGATAGGGGCTCTTCAAATCAATGTCACAAGGTGCTGTACACCTCAGCTACACATCCAGCTCAGCCCCAACCCACCTGAAGCTTGTTAGCAAAGGTTGACATCTGCAAAATAGGTTACATACCCTGCCCCATTTGAATTCAGAGGTGTGAACACCTCACTCCATTGTGTTCCCTGGAAAGCTCAGTCCTAAAGAGACAAAGATCGAAAAAAAAAAAACCCCACATATACCTGTATGAGACAGATCAAACCTTGTGTGCTGACACATGATAGTCATTTGGGTCCTGTCTTATATGCCAGAGTGCAGAGGTTGTGACTTTGACTAGTTTGCAGCAGGATGGGTACAGCTTAGGCTCTAACTCTTCCCTGCTAAAAGCTCGCTCATATAATTCAGAGAAGTCTTTGCCTTTGAAATAAATGAGTCCTTTAAGCTCCCTCTCAGAGGAGACAGTGCAGGGAGGCCTGACTGCCGTCTGCACATAAATATTCTGTCAAACCAGATTCAGGCTGAGGTGGGTGAAGCTGCTGCGACTGATGGGGAGCCATCAGTCTCCATCTCCTGCTAGGCAGTACTGCATCATTGAGATTTGTGCTGTTACCATACTGTCAAAAATAGCTGTGGGTGAGAGACAGGGCTGAAATGCTCCCATGTGTTAACCAAGCAGAAGGACAGAGCAGTTAGGAGTGGAGAGATGCGAACCATGATAGCGAACAAAAGCTGTGCAGAGAGGAGCGGCCTTCACAGCCTCGTGAAAGGGGATTACTTGACCAGATGCGTGATGGAAGGAGGAAAAATTACTTCACTGATGTGATTTATTTTCCTTCCCATGCAAGGGAGTTATGCTAATTCCAGGAACAACACACATTTGTTTGGTGGCTCCTAAGAATATACAAGGCCATAAAAAACTTTTTTAAAGTGGTTTATGTGGTAAAAGCATGATTACAAACAGGACAGGATTAAAAAAGCTCCAGAGGGCAAATTCCTAGAGTTATGCGAGTACCTAAAAATCTGAACTTTAATTACACTCAGGAAGAAACAAAGACCTCAGAGAATGGTTCTAACCATTGTAGCTGCAGAGCAAACTTGCAAACGTGAAAAAAGCACAGGTAGGCCAGTGACATCTGCTCCAGTCTGTAGTGAGCCGGAATCAATAGTTGAGAGAGGATGAATTTTCCCATGTGCTGTAGTGGAGCATTAACTCCACTATGTACCCTTTAGGGTCTGTCTCCTCAGCAGCCATACCAGACCTTACCTGGGGGATGTCGCAAGGGTCAGGACGGGGTGGGAAAGGACTGGCAGTTGGTCTGGGGTGGCATCTTTGACAAGCTATACTTCCAGGAAAGAAAAACAAATTAGAGTGGTTCTTCCCTCCCCCCCGCCGCCAAGTGCTTTGTTGTTTGAACCCTTGGAGGGAAACTGATGAGCAACTATGCTTTGTGCTGGCTTCTCTTTGAGACCATTTGCTGCCTGTTTTCTTTTAAAGTCTGAAATGTTAGAAAGAGATCATTATTTTTCCTATTTAGCTTGACCTCTTCCTCCCTTGGAGAGTTTCTCCTCTTGTACTGGCTCTGTCCTTCTCACACGGTGCTGTGTTGAAATAAAGTTCAAGAGAAAACTTGAATTCCTAGACAAAAAGCTTGGTGTTTAGAATGACACGTCCTAGAACAGACAGTCTGAATCTGCAACATGTCTTGTCCCTCTCTGGAGGTGTTGTGAGGCATCAGGTGTCAATCATGCACTGCTGCTGTCTGAGGTGGTTCTGAAATAGCAACCTTAGGGCAAGCACTTCCATGAGATGCAAACTACCCCATGGGTCACTTCTCCTACCCTTTGTCCAGCAAGCACTTTACCCAAATGCAGCTTCTCATAAGCGGAGAGGTTATCTGTGGTTACAATCTCGATTGCCCAGCAAATTGCTGAATGCCCGAGGAAGCAGGAGGAGAATGTGCAGCTGCAGGGTGTGTGGGTTTTTCATTCTGTTTTACAGTGAGGACTGGAGGTGGAGTGTTTAAGACGCCTCACAATCCTGGCACCATTTGTTGCAGCATTAGACGTGTATGAGCTGCATTCTGTGCCAGGAGGCCACCCCTGGCATTCTGGAATAGCCATGGGAGTTAAATAAGCTGCTGTTTGCTTCAGGTGCTTTGGATTATGAGACTGGCAAAGACCTGCCATCCAGCCAGAGGCAGATCCAGACACTATGTGAAGCAAGCAGGATGGCATGACTTTGTCTTTGTTGAGGGGGTGAAGGTACATACTTCAGTTACAGACTATTTTCTTCAATCCTCCAATTTTCCCTCCCTCCCACACCCCTCTGGTAAATGTTACCTGCAGACTAAACGGCATGGGCCTATGTATATGATCAGTACATATGACCATATGTTTGGTGTCAGAGTCCTTTGTTCTTTATCCGGCTGCAGATCTGCTCAGCTCCATGTGATGCAGCAAGCACGGGAATTTTCAGCTTTTGTTTCTACCATTTACAAAATGTGAAAAAAGAAAAATTAAGGGAAAAATGCTCAGAGATGGGAACCTCATAAAACTTGAGCAGAGTTACTTACACAAGTGAACTGAAAACCTGCAGCAGGATCTGTCCGAGATCTGATGTGGTCATCTGTCTAAACGGGATGTTTACTCGCATACCCCGATGTGGTGATTGTGCTGTCCAGTTTTCCTTATGGGAGAGAAAATGGAAGAGGTTTTTGATTGTGATTTCTTGCTGTGGTGCCAAAAATAGGTGGCCTTTGAGCTACCCCATTATTACTTTAACTAAGAATTGGTAATTCTAACTGTGGTATGTGGGACACGCACACAAAGTGTCCAGCTGCAAGAGTGCACATGACCAAAGGATCTGCTTGTCTGTGCAAGTTTTTGTGAGCAGGAGACTCCCTTGGGTGATTGGCAGAGGTTAAAAACCTAACGCATGTGAGAAAACTTGGAAGAATCGTGGTCTCCCTGTGCTTTTGGATCTCAACCTCCAATTTGGAGTCTGCAGCTAGATGCTTGCCTTTCTGTTTTCTGGTGAGTGAACAGCATGTTTAGGTAAAAAAATATGTTTGCTTCCCAGTCTTGAAGATATTGAACTAACGGAAAATCTTGCATAAAAGGATTAAAAAAAAAGTTGGAAAAGTTGAAGTGTGTAATACTGTAATTAGGGCTGAGGGAGTATAAAAACTTAAAATTAGTTTAGCACATCACTTGACAGATGGGGAGTCATTTATGTAAATTTAGGGAAGTGGTAGTTGCATTCATTTGGTCTAAATTAAACACTATTTCTAATTATTTTTGGCATGTGTACAGAGGATTATAGGATGGTCATTATTCTGACAGGAGGGCTCTTCATATTTAAATTTAAATCCACAAAAGAGTACCCTATTAAAATGTAAACATGCTGTGATAACAAGCACCTAATCATGCAGACAGGTTAGTCCAGCTACTCCAGTGAACAGCTGTGTGCACGTATTTCAGATAATGCTTTTTCTTGCACCCTAAAAATTGCCGGCAGGGCCACTGAGAGGTCAAGAGGTGCCTGACCCACAAGTGGAAGCTCCCTGTAAGGTTTGCTGATGCTGAGCACAGACCTGAGAGCAGACAGGCTCTCGCAGGCTTCCACTGAAAGCAGGCCCTGATGGCACCCAAAAGCACAGAGAGAAGATGACACAATTAACAGTTCCCCCTCTCTACAGTCTGGTGCTGCTAATCCAAGTTAAAACTCCTAATAGCATCTTTGGAGAACCTTCCTCTTTACATCTTGACAGCTTTCTGCTTTTGCCAAGAGAAAGATCATGCAGGTTTACTGGGGAACTGCCAAATGACAGCTTGACTTCACACCTGAAAAGCAAATGAATGAAGAGAGAAGGAAAGCCTCAGCTTGCCTCCAGCCTGGCACAAATGTGAAGAGTCCTGGGAGCGCGGGTGTGACCAACCCCTGGAGCTGCAGCAGCAGCAGCAGATGTGACATGAGCAGAGTCCAAGCTGAAGCTACTGCGGAGGAGGGAGCGTGGGGCCCGTGACCAAAGTGTGAAGGTGCTATTCTTCATCTGCTGGCCCTATGGTGAGGTGGAAGCCTGGCCGTGGCTGATTCTTGGAGGTGTGGGACAACGCTTGGAGCTCCAACACTGTACAGCAGCCCTTTGTGAGTTGATTTGGTTGGCTTTTCTTCCCAGAGCCCTTGCAGCAAAGGCTCAGATCAGCACTCTCAAAAGCTGCATTAACAATCAGCAGGGGGGCTGTCAACCAGGATTTATTCTTTAACTACAGCAAAATCAGTATTTTTGGATGTGTAACTCGTGGCTTATAAGCTTTGGGGGTAGAGAGCACCAAGAGTGAGGCTGCATGACACTCACTTCTTCAGTCCTTGTCATTTTAAGGCAGGCAGTGCCAGTATCCATTGCGGAGAGCTGCAGGCGGCCTGACACCATGCTAGCACAGCCCTGCGCTGCAGCGTGGCTGCTGGGTGACAGAGTACGGGTGCTCTTGAGCATCACCCCTCTTGTCCCACACACATCATGGTGGGGGGTCTCTAGCAGGGTGTTCTGTGATTCTTAAGCCTTTTTGTGAGATTCAGGCTACTACAGCTGTAAAATATGAATTACCCTTGGCATTTTAACTGCCTGTAGAAAAATTAACACATGCAATCAAGTAGTTGAAGTAGTGAATTTTAGCCCACATTTAAAAATGGGAGAAAAACGCTTTGCACATGAGAGTTTTTAAAGCAGTATAATGAACGCTGTGCCTGACTCATCCTTCACATGGGAGAACTAAACAAGCTAAGAGGAAATGTCTCCAGGCAGACATCCCTCAGGGCTGGGATTTCGATCTTTTTTTTTTTTTTTCAAGGGAAGAAACTTAAAAGGACTGGTCCAAAGATTACATGTTTGTTGCCTGACCCCACCAGGTGTTTGCAATCTGTTTGTAATTCTAGAAGTCACCTGGAGGCCCAGCTTCTCTAGCTGGATGCCTTTGCAACAGCTTTCAAGGCATGAGAACAACTGTTCCTATAGTACCAGGTGGTGTATAAGGACTGCAGCACTCGATCATCTCTACCTGGTGACTTCCACAGAGTAACATAAAAGCTGGGAAAATATCAGGCTGTCGTATCAGAGTATGTAAGGGATGTCAGATAACCCAGGGCCGTGCTACAGAGGCTGCAGGAGCTCGGCGGAGCCTCATGGGAACATGAGGTGAGTAATCACAGCTGCAATTCATTTCAAAGAGACAAATGAGCTCTCCTAGAGAAAGCCGGGACAATTCTGCTGAGAGGGCTGGTCACTATTTTTTTTTGTGGGAGAAAGGCTACTTCTAGGTTCATGCGAAGGAATTCAGTAGGAAAGCCTTCCACATTCCTCTAAGGGTGGGTATTTTTATCACAATTGGAGAGGTACCGAGTGACTTGCCTGGGATATAAAGGAAGTCAGTGTTAGAGCCAGGAACTGACCAAACAGACCTAAACTCATGGCTTCAGTGTTGCGCTTCAGCCATGAGGCCGTCCTTCCTCTGTTTCTGCTGACCCTTCATTATATGCTTTTCTCTGTTAGCTGAAAAGCTGACTACTTGGCAGCTGAGAATTTACCCTTCCTCTTGCTCCTGTACAATAGCAGCTTTTCAGAGAGAATCTGCACAAAAGAAGCATCTTGTTCTTCCTCTGCTGATGAGAAGAGCTGAGCAGCAGCTACATTAAAAGGATGAGGGTCTGACCCTAGCTCACGCTGTATTCACAAAGCTTCCCGCGGTATCAGATGAGCCGTTAGACCTATGCTCTGGAAAGAGAGCTGCTAGCAAGCTGCCATTGAGTAAATTAATGCAAAACGATGGGACAAAAAAAAAAAAGCCAAGACTTCCCAAAATGAAAACACACGTTATTATTTGGTGCTGGCACCTCGGGCTCATGCCGCGGCACAGCTGACGGTGCCGGGGGAAACCCCAGAGCAACAGCTCGGTGCGACATTCGCTGCCGCCTCCGTGTCCTCCCCTCTGGGGCGAGACTGCGGGGGCCGGGCCCCCACCTGCAGACGGCCATTGAAAAAAAAACCAACAAAAAAAACCCCAAAATAACGCAGGAATCGCTCCTTCCAGCGGCTNTATTCACAAAGCTTCCCGCGGTATCAGATGAGCCGTTAGACCTATGCTCTGGAAAGAGAGCTGCTAGCAAGCTGCCATTGAGTAAATTAATGCAAAACGATGGGACAAAAAAAAAAAAGCCAAGACTTCCCAAAATGAAAACACACGTTATTATTTGGTGCTGGCACCTCGGGCTCATGCCGCGGCACAGCTGACGGTGCCGGGGGAAACCCCAGAGCAACAGCTCGGTGCGACATTCGCTGCCGCCTCCGTGTCCTCCCCTCTGGGGCGAGACTGCGGGGGCCGGGCCCCCACCTGCAGACGGCCATTGAAAAAAAAAACCAACAAAAAAAACCCCAAAATAACGCAGGAATCGCTCCTTCCAGCGGCTTTTCTGACGGGATGCTCACGGTGAAGGAGGCGGGAAGGCCCCGGCGGACCCCCTCCCCTCTTTCCCCGGCTGCTTGCTCGGGGGGGCCCCGGCTGGCAGGCGTAGGCCCANTGCCGCCGCTGCCCGGTCCCGGGGTCGGCGGGCGGGTGAAGGGAGCGGGGTCGTGCCACCCCCGTCCCCTTGGCGATAGGAGGGTGACAGGCGGGTGGCACCGGCTGCTGCAGCCCGGGGAGAAAGCAAGCTGGTTCACCTCCAGAATGAACTACCCGGCGTGACGAGGCGTTTAAATATTTAATTGATTTCTAAATTAAATTCCTTCCGCTTTGTGGGTGTCTTGAATATTTATTTCGGATTGTGTCTCTGTCGCTCCTTTTCGTTCCCTTCCTGCCGTCTGCTCTCCGTTGCTGACAGCACTGCGATGATGTGATAAAGCGGGGAGATATCTGACTCCTGTAAATGTAGTATTTGTGGTTGTTAATTTAGAGCACAGTGACATATGTTTTCATTGGGATATGCTTGTAGGTTTATATTTCCCTTTCCAAGCAGGGCTGCGGTATTCGATAGGATGGGCAGCTACCAAGTGGTAGGTGCAGGATGAAAGCGTGATGTAGGAGAGGTGGTACGGAATTAGGGAGAAAGAGATCAAGCACAAGTTGCTACTGCAGCGTGTAGTTTTTGTGGTGACCGCTCTGAAGCCAGATTGGTGTTAGGACTCTGGTTTTTTCCTTTCTTTCTCTTTTTACTAGGAAGAGAACCAAAATATAGCCAGTGCACTTTGATAGCAATTTTAGGGCCAAATAAAAGAGTTCCCCCAAAACAAACAAACAAACAAAAAAAAAAAAGAAAGAAAAAAAAACATTAGTTGTGGGTCGTTCCTAAGAAGAGTCTGAGTGTGTAGGAAAGAAAGGAGGGGGACGGGGGTTTGTAGTGTCAATGTCAAGAGACGTACAAAGGGTCCCAGTTTTATTTTTCTTTTCAGTCCCCTAAGTGGAGAGTGCTTGTGTGTTTCTAGAGGGCAAGAAGGGATGAGATCTGTGGTGAGGTTATTCTATAAGAGCAAATGGGAGAGAATATTTAACCAGTGACAGAGAATACTTAAAATGTCCCTGTAAACAAGCTCTGACTGTTTCTTTTGGCTTGTTGAGTGACCAACTGTCCTTTAGAGAGAAGACTTTGCATGTTTTGGGTCATTTACAAAACATGAAAATTACAGTGAAAGTATGTAGATGTATATTATTATGTAATAACTTCTATGTTGAATTCGTGTGACTTATATTCTTTAAGAGAAATATATTGAAATATTCTCTTACAGTCATAACTTAACATACGTGTATTTAAATTTATGCTTTTTTGAAAACTGGGAAAGTGATTTTTCTGGAACAGGAGAGAGGAGTCTTGGAAGGCAGAATCGGATAGGAAGAAGTGGATGTAGTTTGGGTTTTTTTGTTCTTTCTGTGACCTTTTCTGTGTTCTTCATATACACCAACGTTTATAAAATCTGTATTGAAAAGCTCTGCTTTTATTGTTTTAATAAAAATGACAGAGGAGGGCTCCATGCTGTTTTGTACAAATAGAGAACGAAAAAAGATGGTTATTGCCCCAGACAGCATACAGTCCGTAAGGGCAGCCTAAGATAGTAGGAGATGGATGCAGGCAGGTGGCGAGTGAAGGACAAGAATGAGGCACTCTTGGTCAGCCTGATGGATTCTGGCCACCACACGGCAACACCCCAAACTGTTGGCAATTTATCCAAGCATCGTGACAACAGAGAGCTCTAAGGAGGAGGTGAGAATGAAAGAATGGAATTGTGTTGTGAGTGTTGACTGTGAGGTGCAGTATGGGTCACAGCATGAACATGCTTAAATTTTAAACGAGTGGGGAATGGAGGACGTCAGCCAGGTGATGGGCTCAGGCCTTTGGAATTGGCCAAGAGACCACAGGGATTATCGTAGAGAAGAGGTCCATCACGAGGGGATTCTGGTTTTAGTGATGTGTCCTAGTAACAAGTCCGTCAGTGAACCTGCCCCACCTTCATGGTGCCAGAGCTACAGAAACTGCTGCACAGGATCTGTATACAAAGCTGACTTTTTTTTTTCTCTGCAAGAGTCGGAATAAGTAAATGGATATAACTACTGGTTATTTGCATATTGGTGATTCTGCTTCTGATAATTATTATTCTAAAGCTATTATGTCCAATTAAGTCCAAATTATATTCAAAAACAGTAGCCTTGGATTTTGTGCCAAAGATGGGCTTGTGATCGCTCGGAAGCGTGTGGAAGACTAATAGTCCAGGAAGTCAAGTTGTGACAATGGACTAATTCTACTGTAATCCTTTAGTGTTTCATTGTTGACAGAATTTTTTTTTGTGGATGTTCTTGAGATCTCTTGGAGGAGGCTTAGAATGTGACTGAGATCTGAACTTGCTCGGCAGGATGATAGGCAGTGCAGTGATGGGGGCACTGAAGGCATTACCTTGGCCTGTATTTGTCAGTAGGCAAGCCGCTCCCTTTTTTTGTGCTGGTTGGTGCTTCGAGGTTTTATTGTCAAGTACAAAAGTTGTTGCAAAAGTCAGTGGAGGCATAGGTCAGTTTAACAGAGAATTTGAAGTTCAGTGCTAAGGTGAACTTGTGTTTTCTCTTTCCCCCTGTTAGCAACATCATAGCAGCTTCAGAATAATTGAACATGTAATCTCTTGCTTGTGGAAATTGCTAGTTCATAGTAGTAGAGTTGTGGTGATTGCAACTCATTTGACTTCTGCTTCTGAAATGAAAAATTTGTTCTTTAAAATTTTGGCAGTGTCTATCCTAATTATAATTGATGCTTGGTGAGCTCCATTACTTTAGCAACAGCTTATGTTACATAAATTGTTATCTTCCCTTGAGTCTGTGATACAGTAGTGTATCAGAGCACATCAGCTTAAAATTTTGTGGAAATTGATAAGAAATATAGCAAAGATATAATAAATGGATCTGCAGCAATGAAAGATGAAAGGCTACTGTTTGGGCAAAAAAAGTTTTTTCATTCATTGTTCTTCACCAATAGATGTTCTTTTTAAATTTTCCCACTGGGCAAGCCTGTCTCCCAGCCCTCCAGCCAATCAATTACCTAGTAAGGTGGTGTATTTTTCAAGAGAAACTACTCCGTTAAATAGGAAAATAAATTGCTAGAAGGAAAACTTAAAGTATAATTTCAACTTGCATACTACAGCAACTAGTTTAATTGTGTTTATGATTCTACTTTAAATAATAATAATTCCATTTTAATAATAAATCCATAAATTGCTCACTTTAATCTGTTAGTGTTACTACAGAAATCAAGTAACTTTTCTTACCAAAAAGGTTTTACTCTTCTAATAAGTTGGAGAAACTGTACAGTTATTTCTACATCATACCTCCTCTTCTTAAAGAGAAGGGCAAGATACACATTTTATTTAGGAGGAAGTTTTTGTGGTATCTGACCACTGTCAATCACAGGTTAAATTTTCTACTGTCTGTTCAACGCTTTTAGTGCTGTATCCTCTGTCACAAAGTTCAGTCTCAGTCTAAACTGTGCAACAGGGTAATTCTACAAAATTTAATTGTCTGATGTGCTTGGTATTATAAAAAAATGTATTTGCAGTCTGCATTGATTTATCTGAGTCTTTCATAAAAAGCAGAGAATAGTTATGCTGGATAGTGTACCATGTTCACAAAATTTTTGTATTCGTGCGTTATTTTTGATCAGGGGTATCCTAAAGAAAATTTCTAGTTATGATTCTGTAAGTAAGAAAACCAAGCAGTTACGCAGTTTGCACATCTTGTTACTGGTATACTAACATAAATTCCGCTACTGTCTTGGCCTGTCCAGTTTCTTTGAGCTTGTCCTGTATAAGTCTATTCAGGAATAATCTTTTGTTTGTTTCTCGTGATCATCGCTCTTTTAAAAAAACCCAGCTTTTCATTTTGTGCAGTGCATGGAGCTTTCTAGAGTAACTGAATGCTTGTGTCTGTTAACTCTTTGTTGGTAGAATCAGAAAAAATTACCAGATGGAGGCATTTTAGCCAGTGAGTATCTATCAGAAACAGGTTCGGGGTGGGGGAAAGTCCCACCACCAAAGTTAGCATGCAGAATTGAGTAAAAAGCCAAGCCTCTGTGCCTTGCTCAGCTTTCAGAAGGAGTATAGGATTTCTGTGTGCTGTGTTGTCCAGATTCTTCTGAAAGGCTCTGTATTTCTTAGGTTTTCAAGATCACTATGCTTTACTTGTCAGCTCTAGAGACTGAAAAGCAAGAGTGAGCTTCTGATTCTTCTCTCTTCATAGTCTTCATGTTGCCATGACTGTATTGTGTTTTATATACAGAGACAGCCTTCTAGGATTTGTGAGGAGAAGGATGGGACGGGTTTTTTAGTTGCTGCTCTTAATATTCCATCCTTCTGGTTATTAGAAGTACCTGCCTTCAGCTCCTGTAGATAGCTTTGTTTAAATAGACATAAAGGTGAAAACTGCTTGTTTCTCAGTGATTTTACTACAGTCTATAGACAGTTGAGTTTCATAGTTGTTTTCCACATACCTGTTAATTTTACTTAGACCTTCTAAGCAAAACCAGGTAGCTGTAGATTTGGAAGCATCTTCCAGTAGGTTGAACAAGAGCATAAGGCATCTATTAGCATACTAGTTTTAAATTACAGAAATGGTGGTCCTTTACGAATAGTAACTTAGTGGTTACAGCTTTAGTGATGTAATGTGAAATTTCTGCAGAGTTGCTTGTAATGACCAGTACCAGTATATAACTTCTGTAAGTATATGGGGAATTGCAGGTATTATGGTTTATAAACAAGTTCAAGAGGGATCTCTATTCTTTTTGCTGAAGAGATGTGTATCACCTTAACAAAGGCAACTGAGTTAGATTTGTAAAATTTATGTAACCATCAGAAATATGAGTATCAGGGGAAAGTTGTTTTCAACCTTTCTGTTCCTTAAACTTGCTTCTTTTATAATCCAGCTTTGGTGAAGAGGTGATTAAACTTAGCATTGACGGAACACTACTTCTGCTGGCATGAAAGTGGATATTGATTAGCTCCAGTGAATATTTGTCCAGAACTTCAGGAAGGTGCTGGCAAGTTGAAACTCTTTAAAAATACTAGGAAACTACTAAAACAGCAATAATGGTTACGTGGACAATATCCTATAGTATCATACTCCTAAGTGCAATGAATGAATACATAGGTATATCTGGCCCACCAGGCTATGGTAGGAATTCATAAAAAATGTGTGGTTTTAAAATTGAAGTAGCATGCTGTGGTGGGTTAACCTTCACTGTCTGCCAGGTGCCCACGAAGCAGCTCTCTCACTCTCTGTCTTCAGCAGAACAGCAGAAAGTAAGTGTGTGTGTGTGTGTGTGTGTGAAAATCTCATGGGTTGAGATAAGGACAGGGCGATTGCTCCCCAGCTACCGTCATGGGCAAAACAGACTCAACTTGGGGAATATTAAAGTTATTGCCAATTAGAAGTAGAGTAACATAGTGAGAAACAAAAACAAAACTAAAACCACCTTCCCCCAACCCCTCCCTTCTTCCCAGGCTCAACTTCACTCCTTCATTCCCAACTCTTCTACCTCCTCCTCCGAAGTGGTGCAGGGGGATAGGGGACAGGGGGATTTTAGTCAGTTCATAACACTTTGTCTTTGTGGCTCATTCCTCCTCACATTGTTCCCTTTCTCCAGTGTGGGGTCCCCGCCATGGAGTACAGTCCTTCAGAAACTGCTCCAACATGGGTCCTTGCCAACGGGGTACAGTCCTGCAGGAACAGACTGCTCCAGCATGGGTCTTCCCATGGGCCATAGTTCCTGCCGGAAAACCTGCTCCTGCATGGACTCCTCTCCATAAGCTGCATCTCCTGCCAGGAGCCTGCTCTGGCATGGGCTCTTCCAAGGGCTGCAGCTTCTTTCAGAGCATATCCACCTGCTGCAGCATGGGGTCCTCCACAGGCTGCAGCATGGGTATCTGCTCCACTGTGGTCCTCTGTCGGCTGCAGGGGGACATCCTGTGTCACCACGGTCTTCTCCATGGGCTGCAGGGGAATCTCTGCTCCAGTGCCTGGAGCACCTCCTCACCCTCCTCCTTCTCTGACCTTGGTGTCTGCAGAGTTGTTTCTTTCAAATTTTTCTCACTCCTCTCTCTCACAGCTGCTTTGCCATGTTTTTTACCCTTTCTTAAATACTTATCACAGAGACACCACCAGCATTGCTGCCTGGCTCAGGTTTGGACAGTGGTGGGTTTTGGAGCTGGCTAGAACTGGCTCTGTCTG
Organism: Scopus umbretta; assembly: GCA_013400535.1. Lineage (NCBI taxonomy): Eukaryota > Metazoa > Chordata > Aves > Pelecaniformes > Scopidae > Scopus > Scopus umbretta. The sequence continues at coordinate 17,294 of VZTL01049551.1, read as the reverse complement.
GTGGGGGGGCAGCTTCCAACCCCTTCTCACAGAGGCCACCCCTGCAGCCACCCTGCTACCAAAACCTTGCCACATAACCCAGTACATATGCCTGAGGGGATATTACTTCAGTACGCTCTGTTTGCATTAACACTTGCTCGTGTTTGTCATTATTGCTAAATCCAAACAATTAGGGGAAACTAAGCTTAGTGATTAGTACGACTGTATGCAGCCACTGTTCTTTTGATTTCAAGAAGTGATGCTTTCTGCAACTTTGAAGTAGGTGGCTAAGTAAGTGAAAGTCTTACTACTTTCTTCAGTGTCTCCCCTCTGGTCTCTCTCATGTTCTGCCTGCAAGTGGTTTCACAATCCTGTTTTCTCCATGTTCCCTTAAGGTGGAAGGTGGAAGTAACTGGGTGGTGGACTCTGCTGCTACTATAAAGGAACCATTAAAAATACTAATGGTTTTTGGGTTCTTTGCTTTTTCCTTTCCTTCCTCCTTTCCTTGTACTTACTACATCACCAGGTACCTAAACTTTAAGGACCTGATAATTTAAAGGAGGGTTGGCAGATACTGTTGCTTGAAAGAGAGAGTTAGAGAGCTTCCCTTGCATTACCAGGATGTATAAAAAGAAAAATCTTCTAACCCGACACCAAATGTTTTCAACATCTATGACAAAATAAGAAAAAAGTACTTAAAGGAAGTTGTTTATGTGTGTTTGAGTCTAGTTTTCTGAAATAGAATTCCATCGTAGTAGTTCAGTCACAATATATGGCCATCAGAGTTGTAACTACATTAACTGGTTGCACAAATTGTTATTGCACATCTCTCTATACACAAGGCTTACAGTGAGCTTGATGTTAGTTTGGTAAGTTTAGTGAGGATAATCTAGGTATAGGTCCATCTTGTCTGTTTCCTTTTAAGTGAGTCAGTGTAACTGGTAAAGTTGGTGATTTACCACTCAACCAATCTACTTCTCCTTTGCATTAACTGTGCTGTGTTTTGCCAGGAAAGCTAACTTAATGCATTTAATAGTGTCACAAGTTCAACCTGGAGTTCAGGAAGAGTAGAATTGATTCTCTATTGAGTGGATGTAGAAATAGCATGGGCCATTTTAGTAGTGGTAGTGGGAATTGCTGATGGTAATACTGTATGTATAGGGGTGAAAATAAAATTCGTAAATATGCAAGTTGCTAATGTAAAGTAAGTGTTGTAAATGTTAGTTACAAGTGGCATTCTAGTTGTTCTCTTCTATAATTTATTTTCAGATTGTGCTTATTGAATAATATTGATCAAGAATTGTAATTCAGAGTAGCCAGCTTCTGCATCCTACAGTTAATAAGCTCTCTAAAATTTATTGTCTGTTGCTCATGTTTTACTTGAGTTTGCAGTCATTAATCTTTGTGGTTTAGCGCTGTAGGTTTTAAGGCAGGAAGTGGTGCACCACCGTGGTGCACCATGTAAGACAGCGGCTTCTCCAGTCAGTGCTTTAAGCAAGTGAAATGTTACTCTGTTATGTTCAGCAGAATATTTTATTGGAGAAGAACATAATGATTTAAATACCATGTTTTGCAGCACATTTTCAGTAGAGTCTATGTCTGGAGTCTGCTGGCCCATTTTTCTTGGATTTTATTTTCAAATATTATATTTTGACACTTTATTGTGCACCTGAAATTAACCTCTTGCTTAGTAATTGAAGTTCTGTACATTTTGTTGGATACCTGTACCTGGAACATTAGTCATAGGGCTACTTGTACTTTATGAAGCAAAACTGCCCATCAGTAGATGAAGCACGTCATCACAGAACACTGATTTTGGGTGCATTTCCCCTTTTCAGGGTTCTCACAGGTTAGGTTGGCAATTTTTTTTTGAAGTGAATGAACTAATATGTTCTTGCAAATGAGCTGTGCCTATTTCAATGAGAAATCTTAATTTTCTCGTTCCTAGGTGCAACAAACAAGTGGCTCTGTCAAATTTACAGTGATGTGTCCCAAACTATGGACTCTATACATGCTATTCACTTTTCCTGTAGCTTATTTCCCAGTAGATGTCATTGTAATACCTATTCTTAATGGTCTTTCAGTTTGAAATACAAGTGCTTGTTTTATTATTATTATTATTGGCTTAGTATTACCATAGTGAAGTTGATTTATGCTCAGTGAATTGCAGGGTGAGGAACAAATGTTATTTGGTTTGGGGTTTTGGTAACCTGTATGTGTCGGTTATACACATAGGCAAAGCTAGTTTTGTGCTGCACTCATAAATTTAGTATTTTTTCTTAAAGTTAGAAACTCTTCTAGGTAAATGTGTATGTTTTTATTAGGGTATTTTGTAACTTTGTTGTGAATTTACTGCTTTAATATATATGAACACTGTCAAAATTCTTGGGAATAACTTTTGTCTACTTTTGAGCTGGCTGCTCTTTTGTCAAAGTTGATTTATACGATAGATCATATCAGGTTTTAAAACTCTACTCTTAGAAGATCAGATCGTAGCTATTAAATTGCTATTTCAGCTGATATTATTAACAGATTTTAGGGAACCCTGACATGCTTTTGTTTGAAGATGCTTGTTTCAGCCTACATGTCATCATTATCAAGACGGTTTTAATTCTTTCAATTTTCAAGCTGATATTTATGTGAACAAATAGATGAGCTTTAGAAGAACTGTTTCCTACATTGTGAACTGTTGTCCTTTTATGTTTTTATGACTACCTGTCATATTATGAATTCTGTTGGAAATTAGTAAAACAAGTTGATGATCCTGCTTTTTGATGTTTTATGGGAAATGTTTTATGGTCAAATTATTGGGAGGTTGATAAACATTGTTAGAAAGCAGATATTAATTTCTGGGTTTTTTTTTGGTGAATCTTTTTGGTAAAGGATTAGGCTAAATCTTGCAAGAATTTCTGTGAGGTTTTATTTTTTAGTGTTAATATAAATAGGTTTGGGTTCAAGGAAGAGAATAAAGTGTTTAAATTTGGATTTCAGAGTTGAAGGAAATCTTTCTGTCATAGCTACGTAGAATAGAAATTCAGAATTTTTGCTTTTGAGTGGCTTGTGAGAGGAAGGTTTGAAAAACATATTTACTTGCTTGTCAGAGTTAAATATAAAGTTTCACTGATGGGATTGAGGGTTTCGGAAGACTGCCCCAGTCTTTCCAGCAGTGGAGGGCAGATAGCAATTTTCTCTTTGTCCAGTGCATTCCCAGCTGGGTGGCTCTGGCAGTGGCTCTAAATTTTGTGCTGCTTGCAGGAATACTAAGAGGCATTCAGACTGAGATTTATGAAGGCCTGTCCTAACAGGCTTGTCCAGTGTTGAAGTGTTGAGATTGAATGGGCTGCCTGCTGGACCATCCTGAAAAAGACTGGTGTTTGTAGATTTGAAAACTTGCATTTAAAATTGCTAAATGCATAAATTTTTCCTGTTACCCACCTAGAAGCTTTTGGAATGTAAGGTGGCTAGAAATTAAAGCAGTGCCTGTCAAAAGCTGCAAATACTAGGCTTTGCTGCTTTTCAGGGGCAAGGTTGCTGAGCTGATCTAACATCTTTCTGCTTCTAGTTCTACCTATATCCTCGTCCTGGGTCCAGTCCTTATCTGATCATTTGTGAGCCAGTTCAGTTAGCTAAACCAACAGAAAACTTAACTAGGACAAGAAAAGCATCGTTGTCTTTGCTCAGTGATGGTGGGAGTGTGAAGCGAAGGAGGAGGGGGAAATGAGGTAGGGAAGGAGTGGGACCATCCCTGCTGAGGGCAGTGAGCTGTTAGATTGCCTATTCTGAAGTAGGAGAGAAGTTCTTCAAGATATTGGGCACCAAACTTGGTTATTTCAAGCTGTTGCGCAGCAGCAATGCTGCTCCTTGGGCCTGAAGGTTAGTAGGTCAGGCGTCGTTGCGTGCGGGTACGCGCCCACGCTACCCCAATGAAAACTGTGAGCGGTAGGGGCTGACGCTTGTTAAACGTGAAAGGGTCATGGCAGGTAACTTTCGTTAATATGTGACTTCTGAAAGCAGAATTAGTGCTTGTCTTTCTGTAGAGTCTGTCTCGTAGAGCAATCAAAGTCTGTCCTTGGTATTGCTGATCTTTGCAGGCAGCGGTATATAAACATAGCTGAAATAGTCTTTCTGAGTATGACTTCTTTTCACAGAGAAAATTTTAGTCCGTTTAACAAACAAAATATACAAAGCCATTTATTAGTGAGTAGTCTAGCACGAATTCAAAGCACACTAATTTATCTTGATTTGCTCTGATAATAATGATTAAATAGTATGTGTTTACTGAATATACAGTGCAAATTCTCAAAATTATTTCAAAGAGTGTCCTTTTAAACTATTGAGTTTGAGAGGTGTTGGATATTGTGACATTTGTATTTCACACTAATTTTTTAACTGGGTGGTAAGTTTGTAAGTTGGCATGAGAAGTGGAGCTTGTCTTTGTAAGTGAGGCAGAATGTTTGCTGCAGAGTGCTAAAGTTTGTTGTCTATCTACTTTTTTATTGGTTAAAAAAACCAGGTCTGCTGCAACTTGTAGGGAATGTAAATATGCTAAATATCCCAAATTAAATGGCTGTCTTGAATCAGTTAACATACATTTATCTATCTGGAGAGAGTATGTGTGGACACACAAAGTATTTAGCCAAAAGGAGAAAAAACCCTCTTATATAGTAGAATACTAAAGATACCATGCCATTATGGAAAGTTTACAGTAATTTTCACTATTTTTATATATTTATATCTAAAAGGACAAATAGTTAAAAACAAAATTCAACCTCCTATCCCCCATTCTAACAGCAAAGTAGGAGGCTGAGGTGGATGACAGATGTCAGAGAGACTGAAAAATGCCTGTATGAGCAGAGCCTCGAAAAAGGAGCTGTTGTTTTTGACAGAGAAGTAATAAATTATAAGAATATGCAAATAAAGTTGTGAAGAGTATGAACGATGTACACTGGTTTTCCACTTTTCTTGGGTAAAGTATACGGATACTAAATTTAGCTTGATAGGTAATGCTACTTAACATAATCTGTGGAATTATTGCTATGAGTTAAGGCTCAGGATTTAATGGTATTCTGAGAAAGGATAAATATTTTAAATAAATAATGAGAATATAATCAGTTTTATCTTTTCCTTTCATATGTTTTTGCCTTGCATTTGTTCTGAATTTGTCCATGATGGACTTTTATGCCTATTATATGAAGTGTTTTGTATTGTCCACTGTAATCCATTTCACTGGATTGTTGGGGATATTGCTTCTATTTAATAACATATTTTCTCTATCCTGAGTACGATATTTCCTGCATCCTTTGAAATGCTTACTGCAAAAATTGGTGTTGGTTTGGCCTTCCAAGGAGAGGGAATTAATGTGTCAAATTGCTCATGTCAATTAAGTAAGATCTAGATACATTTCATTTGTGGGAAAGAGGACTAAAGATTTTTACGTGGTAGAGTATATATGTGAATGCTGAAATGGTGTTAGTGAAATTGATTGGGTTTTCCCACCATGGCTAATAACTAGAGAACTGGGAGTGAATGGAGTTGTAGAGAAGCATAAAATGGTGATGTTACATTTATTTGTTGTTTATGATAAATCAGTGTGCAGTGTTTTCTGATACATTTCTCAGTTTTCTCACTTCATCCATCTGTCAGTGATCTCGGAAATTATCTTCAAAGGTTTAGGCCTGTTTGGCTTCATGTCCTTAGGAAAATGATGTCCGTGGAGTGACTGTCTCTCAGAATGGGCAGAGTGATTGAACATGCAGAACCTCTGAGGAGCAAACTCTGAATGAGAGAGTAGTGTGTAGTGAGGATGTTGGTTTCGCAGCCTTTTTTGTCAAGTTCTCAACGCGTTGTTATAAGAGCAGTCCTTTCCTAAAAGAATGAAGAAATTCTTTCTGACTGTATGTGCATCTGTATAAATCAATCAGTTTGGATTACAGAAGATAAAAAGTTATCTGTAGAGTCTGAATCTCTGTTATAGTTGTCTGGTGGTGTTAAAAGTTAATTTAAACCATCTCCAAATCGTGGACACTTCTATAAGCACTTGATGGGATGAGTTAATAGAACTATTGTAAATCATTACCGTGTTGTGATCTGCCTCAAACTTAAATTTTAGATTTTTTTAAAAATACATACACAGTCTTTACATTTATTTTAGTCAATAATTTGATATATAACACATACAATAGGGTGAATCCAGTTTTGATGACTGGAGCAAGAGGGAGGGATAAAAGACTTAATTTTTGGTTTTCCTCGTTTGTATACGTAGGTCTGTAATAATAGTTACCAAATGCAGAGATCCCTGAAAACAAAAGTTTTCACTGTAATGAGTCAGTTGTAAACATTTGTAGCATATTAAGACCCCTCACTTAAGTGAGGTTTATAAATAGTATGTATTATATAAGACAGGCTCTTATGAATTGTCTCACTTCATCAATTGATGGATAATTAATGCTGAGGTATAAATTATTTAACCATTTATACATATGTAAAAAAGGAATTTTTCATTAAATGAAGAAGTGGTGAATACAGTGCCAGTAATCAACTTGTCCTCTTGAAAGGCTGTGCTTAAAGGTACTATAAAGAGAAGGGGATTTTGCTTTTGCTTATTTTCTTATGATGAACAAAGGTTAATATTTTCCTTGTATTTCACCTTCCATGGAATTTTCTTACCCTTTTTTTAGTTGTATCTTGTGTTAAGGATCCAGAGAAGAATGAGAGATTTGTCCCTTTTTTTAGTTGTATCTTGTGTTAAGGATCCAGAGAAGAATGAGAGATTTGTTTGCCCCTGCTGAAGGTTCAAAGTATTGTATTTTACTGTTTAGCTTCTTTTATAAGCAGCTTGCTCAACTTTTTAATATTCAGTGTATAATCTCAATCAGATTTTCTGTGTGACATCTTAAAAATGAAAAAAACATACTTGAGGAAATTCTTTCTTTTTAGTTATAAATGAATGATTAAAAACCAAACAAACCAACCAAACCAAACCCTAAGACCAAGCAGCGTTTTCTTCCATTTTCTGTGCCACCCTTGAGGCTGCATAATGATACTGGCAACGGTAGGAGTTTCTGTGGACCTGTCTTTTTCCATAAGCAGTGTGATGTGTTTTATCATTTGAGAAAGAAAGGTGTTCTGGAGATAAAGCACCAATTTTAGATCTGAAGTTCAGTTTGGGGGTCTGCTGCAGAGTTACTGTATGGGTACGGGTAGTCTTCCTGTGGTATTTTTTTAACCAATTTGACCTTAGTTTTCAGGCCTCTTGGCATTACCCCATGGTAAATGCTATATTCAACGAAACTCACATGGCAGCTCTGAAAAGCCAAAATTCTGAAAATGGTATTTATTGTTTAGATTCTGTTGGTTTTAAGCTATGGAGATTGAAATGCAAGGATTATTTATTTTTTTATCATTTGTATGTATGGTGTTAGTTTGTCAAACTGCATTGTTTTCCCCCACCCCGATGCCATTCTTTTAATTACATGCCGCTGCACAAACCAAATCACAACTTGAGCAGTCAGCTGCTTCTACCTAATTCTTTTGGTTTTAAGTAACACAGCTCTGCTGTGATGCTTTTCATCTCTAGATCTCATACTTTACAAATCAGGGTAAGTACTGCTTTTGTTTACAAACAGGCTGGAAGGAGCTTTTTTCCAAGAATATTTTGGTCTGGATTTCATATGCACTTGAGGCTGTGTTTGAACACAGTCCTTCAAGAATTGTTTGCATATGTTTCTTCTGCTGAATGAGGGGAGGGGGACGGATAGACGATGGGAAGAGGGTGGTATTTCCTGTGTTTTAGGGACAAGCTGTTGAATAAGATGACTGGGAGATGGGGAGTCTTACAAAAAAGCCAATTGCCTGTGTCTAGGAAGGTGGAGGATTAGAGGTTATGCAGTTGGCTGGACATTCTGCAAAATGAAGGAGAGAACTGCTTATCTGAAAAGCAGCTTGAAAATTCCTGCTTTCTCTATGCCTCTGTGTGCCTCTGTCTTAAAGCCTTTCTGTTATTCATATTGTGAAACTCCTTTCCTTGCCAGGATAGTTTTATTTATTGCCATAGCTAGATAGGTAAAGAGATGATATTATTTAAGCATGTCTTGTCAAATGAAAAGGTCATTTGTGCAGCACTTTAATTCATTCAGGTATAGAGAAAAGCCCTTTTTTCTGATGGTGGTAGAACTTGCTGAATATACAGTTTAACAATCTGCTAGGACAACTTGAAAACAAAGGAATTTGCATTAAAAAAAAAAAAAAAAAGAATTTGAGGCAAGAGAACCTTTTGTGACCTAGAAAAGGCATTCAGCATTTGAAATGTTCTTATTTTGTTACATCTCTCTAATGTTTCTATTTTTATGACAACAAAGAGCTCAGAATTGTCAGAATTGGGTGAATAAGTGAAGTTTGAGACTCTTACTCTGTGGCATAATTATGGTGAATGTAAACACAAAGGTGGTGATTCCTCATATCCTGTAATGCAGCACAGAACTGCTGTGAGAGGAATCTTGTGTTCTTTCACAAGTTTGCCGTGTCACTTTCTATTTTTATCCTACAGTCTTTCATTTCTGTAACTTCAATGTAACACTGTTATTCTGTCTAAGCATAATGATGTGAGTAGTCACTACATTACAATATAGTGCTTAAAGGTGTGCTTGTAAGTTGCAGGCATGCTGTTGATGCAGTTTGAGTGGGCTGGCTTCAAGACTGCACATAATACTTGCATCCTTAGTGATGTATTTTATGGCTGAGAGCTCTTGTCATTGTGAGAGTTACCAGAATGCGTAAAACTATCTAGTATTGCTGCTGTAGTTGGATATGATGAAATCTGGCCTCTATGGGGAACAGTATACTAATTCTTAACTGCAGGATTAAAATTGCTCTTTTATTGAAATATTTGTGACCTAATTTAGATTGCATAGCAGGAAGGAATTGTTTTCCCCATTTGAGACAACTGTAGTCTGTGTATGCCTTTTCTTTGAAAACTGTGTGTAAAAATTGACTTCTAAGACTACTGCGTTTGAAAGAGTTAATTAGTAGGAATTTTGTTAGGTGAGGATAATAATGGATTGACTTACTTCATGAAAGTTCTGAGTTTAAGTTTTATTGGGCTCCTGTGGATGTGGCTGTTGTAGGGCAAAAATAGCAGTACGTTTTTAGCTTCTGCCAAGATGTCTGTGACAGGTGGAGTCTTGTCTGTCCAATAGGAATTCTTCCCGCTCTATAAATATTGATTGGAGGAAAAAAAAATGGTGTTCCATAGCTTTAAAAAAGTGTATCTTGATTGATATAGGAATGACTAAGGGATATTTATACAGATCTTGGGCAGAACAGCACCAGTACATGCAGAAATCAGCATGTGAACAAATCTAAAAGGGCCTGGTAGAAATCTGGCTCACATTAGGCAAACAGAGAAAAGAAAAAAAAATGTGTGCATAAAGCTAAAATAGTCCCTGCAAGTGCTTTTGTGGTAAAAAATTTGGAAGCTAAGGTCTGGAACACGATTAATACATGTGCAAAGGTGGGCAGCTGCTAATTCTCGGGCATTGCAGATGCGCTATGCTACTTTCAGAGGTCTTGTCTGATTATTCATCTGTCCTTTTCTGAAGCACCCTTTCAGCTTTTGTGATAACCAACTTATTTGGGACAGACTTGGTAGAACTTTTTGTGCCATTGTATGTGCTCCTTATCTTTCATTTTATAATTGCTGTCAAGTTTACACAGCTCTGTCTTGTGTTGGATCCCAAAAAACTTGATTGCCTGATTCTTTGCAAGGTATGCTGGTAGAACTATGTCCTTGGCTGCTGCCTCTACAAGGCCCTGCACAGAGATTTGCTTCTGGATGTTGGCTGGGGTATTGCTGAAGTTCTCTTTTTCAAAGAGTCTTAGTATGTAATTTTGTGTGGCATTCACACAAGTTACAGTTAAGTGCTGTCTTCAACTGACATTTAAATATTAGAACAAAGGAACTTAAACTTTTTAGAAATAGAAACTCTTGTTTGGTATTGCTGTCATTCTTGTGGGGTTAGTCATGTTCATTTAAGTTTATTAACCTCCTGTGCTCTTGATTCAAAGAAGGTATTTAGTACATAATCTACTTTCTGTCGGTGAATGAGTAAAAACAACCATGTAGAATTCATAGAACTTCTGCTGAGGTGTCCAGTTCCATTATTTTGGCTATTAGATAATGGCAATGCCTCACTTTAAGACAGCAGTCTTAAACATTCACTGGATGAAATCCTTGATACTGTTCTGAAGGAATATTCAGAAAAATATAATCTCTTCAGGCTCATCCTGACTTGGTATTCTGAATCATGGCTCTTTCTAGCTAAGCAAGAAGATCCTTACTGCTGGTAGGTTATGTGTTTCAAGTTCTGGCTTTTCTTTAGCAGATGGAAAACTCTCTGTATTGCTAGAGGGAAATTCTGAAATGGCTCTGTGACCGGCAATACAATCATAGTGTTTTCCAGTCTGGGGAATGTAAGAATTACTGTATGTGGAGAAAAACTTTGCCCAAGTTGGATTTGTTTATCAATCATATTGGTTTTTATACCTCAATGTGATACTTGTTAATTCTTAAAATAAGTAATTGGCTAATTTGGAGAAAGAAATAGTATGTAAATTGTGTGGAGATGACTGCATTACTGTTACACTTGCATTTAATATGGGAGATTAAATGCACATCCTTTTATGCATGTAAAATGTCCTTATATTGCTTTAAAAAATTGAGTTACCACTGGCATGGAACAGTCTCTTTCTGGGCAAGAAGCACTGCAATTAGTGTGAAAGTAGGTCATGCTTAGGAAAATGTGTGTGTAAAATACAGATCTCACTGGGAATAATTACAGAAAACTTGATGCTGTGGTGTTAAGTTATATGCTGCAGGTTGAATATAGTGACTTTGCTTGCTGTTCTTGAGCTACATAGCAATTCACAGAAGGTTTACATCTAGCTTTGAAGTAAATGGACCAAAACTGCTGGTTGAACTGGGAAAAAAAGAATAACTAGCAATTACAGGGCCTGCAGAAAAGTGGTATGTTTGTTTGTTTTTTTTTCTTCCCCCTGCTTATTTTCTGAGATTCTTAAATCATAGCAGCATAGCAGAGTTTGAGTCTAGTTAAAATGAAAAGCCTCCTGCAACCTAATGGTTTTTAATGTGTTAACAGCTCTGTTACAAACATGAACAAAGTTGATAAACTTCTGAAAAACCCTTGTTTCTAGCAGTCTACCCTTGGGAATTAGGCTGGGACTCCTCTCGAGGACATGACTTTTACTTTTATGACATGTTCACTGGTTACTCAAGGGTTGCAGAACAGAGAATCTAGGGTTTGGTGAGCAGTCTCTGCATAAGAGGCTACAATCCCATTCTCACTCTGCCAATATTGTGTTTTGTCCAGCGCTATGGTAACGGGAGCAAAAGGTTGTAAAAACATTCTTTGCCAGAAAAGTGAGCAGACACAGCTCTCGGGGCACATAGGGAACAAAATCTATTGAATAAGGTGGCGCTGGTTTTGCTTAGCAGTTTTCAGAGTAAACTTTTACTAACTTTCTTTCACTTCTTTTTGTTGAACATGATAGGTGGTTTAGTTAGACTTCATCCTTGGTTCAGTTATGGCTGGGTATCACTGAGTGTTACCACCACCTTCAGCAGATGGGTAGTACAACAGAGGTCAGCTTTCAGCAGGCTGAACATGGGTATCGAGAACAAATCCAACCTGTTGTCTGCTTGCTTCTGCTCTCTTTCTGGCAAGACCTTCCAGTGAGGTCAAGGCAAAAAGCCTGTGAGTTGTGTGGACTGTGGTGATTTTTCAGAGTCAGACAAGAGTATATTTGTGTCTGGTCATGTAATGGGATGCAAGTGTGTATTTTGGGTGATAGGACTCTGGCACGTGTGATGATGCAGCATTGGAAGAGCCAGAGACTTTGGCCTTTAAATGGTTCTACGATAGGCAGGGAAGGCTTGTCCTGTTCGTTTGTTTAAAAGCAAAAAAAAAAAGAGAGGGTGAGAGATTGGGGAACCTTTCATGGAGAAATGCAGGGAAGCCTATTCTGATTTTTTAGTCTGTGCTTTAGAGCTGATCAACTGCCACTGCAGCTTTCCCAGGCTCTGCTAATTTGAGCATAAATCTCTAGGTTTTAGAGTTCCAGTATGCTACCAGTGGTTCTGTTGCCTCCTAGAGGACTATTGTATGTTGCAACAGTTGTGTGGAGGTTTCTTATTTTGATCTCTACTTTTTTTACATGAAATAAAAGATATTTTTTTTTTTTCTGTCAGATTGTGGGCAGGTATCTGAAGACAGTTTGTTCCTTTCAGTATGCCTGAATTGGCAGCAGCTTTAAAAAGTGCCAAGTAAGAATAATTTCAAATTTAGAGTTAACTGATCACTGTGAAGGGATTTGTGTAATCCAAGTGTGGTTATTTCCTAGAAATGGAAGAGTGATTATGCAAATTCCTGCCCCTAGTTAGTTTAAGCCCTCTCCTCCATCTACTGTCTTTGGCATACTCCTGTTACCAGTAGCTATGCCAATTTATTTCTCTTAAAGCTTTTTTTTTTTTTTTTTAGCCATAGTTATCAAAGGTAGCTAATTCAAAATATAATAACTTCTAGAATGATAAAATTTTGGGGTGTGCTCATGTAAGGAAGCAGGGACAGTGAATGGCAGTTGAAAGACTTGTGTTAGTTGGCGTGACAATGTGGAAAGAGTTCTGAGGATAACAGAATTGTATTTCTTGTGGACAGGCAGCAAAGGCTTTCCCACAGCTTGTGCTCCTTGGACTACCTTACTCCTTTTTACAGTGCCTAGTGAAATGGGACTCTGCAACACAGCTTAATGGCAGCCTGATGTAGCTGTGATAACTGTGGGTGTCATCTCCACGTTTATCTGTCTCTCTTTAGGGAGCTGTTAGCTGAATAGGGTGTGTATCTTCCCCTTATATGCTGCAGTTACACTCTGGCAATTACAAGCTGTCCTGCCATCTTACTAATTACATTAGTACATGAGGCTATAAACTGTGATGTTTGACAACCTGGCTGCACATCCTACTTAGCTTTTCTTGCTGTAAGATTGTAATGTCTGGCAGTGGACACTGGGAAGCAGAACCTGCTTCTACTGCCACAGATAACTCTGCCTGCAATTCTAAATCAAAGCCTTAATTGGCCTCAGTCATTGGTATGTAATGGATTGAATTGAAAATTTGTAGTGGAATGAAGAAACTGGCAAAGTTGGGAAATAATTCAGATGTTACATAAGCCCCTGTGACTGGATAATGTTTTGGGAAGCTGAAATAGACATCCTTTCTTAGAAATGGTAGAATTTGTCAGATGAGAGAGGGAGAGAGAAAATCTGTTCATCTGGTATTGCTAAGGAGAAAACAATTGGTGCAAATAACCTTTTTTGTACAGTAGAATGTAATTACTATATGATTGTAGTTTGTTCTAACTTCTGAAAGCAGCTTTGCATCTGAAAAGTAACTTTTGCAAATGCTACAGTGACTTGCTTTATTTTTATCAAGTAGCTATAAAATCAAATTTGAGTTGTATTGAATTAATCAGTGATTTTTACTTGTACACTCAGTGGAAACTCCGCACACTAAACCATCCTTGGTGAATGAAGAATTGTAGAACAGCAGATACATGAGATAGTAGAGTTAAGCCTGTGGATCTTTGCTGTTTCTGAGGTTCTTTGTTCAGCAGATTTGTATTGGTGTAGTCTCTTAATGGTCACAAATATGTTGATTTTATACTGGTATTAAAGCCAAAATTGGCCTTGTATTTGGAACTCTAATAATAATTACATTGTTGTATGAACTAGAAAATGATCTCGTTCTCTCAGCTGTGTTATTGCAGAAGAGCTAACAGAGTAAGGTGAAGCTTGCATTGATTAACAGAATGAGCAGTCTTAAATGCACATGGGGAATAGATTTCTCTCGCTGCTGCTTGCTTCTCAAGCAAGAGCTACATCTGATGCTGTACAGCAGTGATTAATAACTATTACTATGTTAACTACATTTCAGATACAAATCCATTTGGATGCTATCATGCTGTTCAGTTTCTTGTGATCTGTCATTTTTGACTGTATTATTTGTGTGTTGAACAAACTTTATGATAACCTTGCTTAGTAGGTTTATGTGAATGTAGCATGCCCTGGGGTTTTTTTTGCATAAACAGGGCTTCAGCTCTGCTTTCAAAGAGTAGGAGCTTGCCGGTTTTGGTGAGCTGGTTGGTTGGATATGAAAACTGGTCATCTGTGCCTGTGAATATATGGAAATAAAAGTACTAAGTTTGATCCTGGTGATGGTTAAGGGAAACAGGTGACAGATTTGTTGTAATGATGCTGGCAGCATGAACACAGTGGTGCAAGTGATTAGTTGTCAGGGAAGCTTATCCACAGCTATCATTTGTTATCTTTTTCTTTTGGGTGCAGTAGACTGATAATCTTGTCATAGATTTCAAACCACTGAGTGAGTTTTGTCCTCACTGGCAGCCTTGAATGCCATATATATTTTAAAAAGTTGCTTTTCCATTTAGGAGGTTAGGCTTCATGTATATTTTTTTCTTTGAAAGGTAGTTTTCCTGGCTGTTAATCAAACCTACATTTTGAGGCCTAGCACAGAAATGAAAATATCAAATGAATCAACTGCAATGAAAACAAAAGACTTCAAGCGAATGACCTGATACTGACTGCAGCGGGTTATTGATGCCGAGTTTCAGCTGGCTTAAAAATTAGGAAGTCACCCTTATGATCAAGAAATTCTAGTGACATTTAGTGCATTGTTACAGTTTTTCAGTGATCTGAAAACCAGAACAACCTGATGTCAAAGACTTTACAAAAGTATGAATACTAAGAGTATATTCCTCAGCTAGCGTGCTTGTTATTAGTATACAGATAAATTAACCTAAATAATAATAATAATTTAATTATAAAAATGGAAATAACCTTATTTATATTTATAGTCATATCAGTGGAATATAATGAATGCAGTTAACCTTGCATTTGGCTTTTCTTTTTTAAATATTGCATTTATTGCTTGTACTTTGAATGTTTGAATTATAAAATCTAATGATAGTTTTTATGCACTCTTAATTCTAAGACTGCTATCTTCTGTAATGATGATGTTTGGCATAAATGCTAAAGTTCCTTATACAGCTTTGTTGATTGCTGTGCTTAGATTATTGTGTGATCTCAACTTAAAAGGTGATGTGTTTGATTAGATTTAGAATATACAGAATTCACAGTACTATGAGTAGTCTTAGTCCCATTTCTTTTGAGTTGTATTCAGAAGATTTTATTTCAGTAACTTCATAATTAGAGGTTTTAAAATTTTAAAAGCATTACATGTGAACAACGAGTTAAATGCTTTCATTTAGGTGTTGAGTAGAGACTTTAGTTGCAGTTGTGAAGAAAAGCACATTTCAGTTTGAGAGGTGTTTATAAGGTGGGGTGCTTTAGGTGCCTGACTGTAACCTCTGTCAGTGGCTGGATGGTCCACCCATTGCTCAAGTTTCATTGTAGTGCTGACTCTTGCATTGTCTTTTGTCACTTCTGAGAGCAGTTCACTAATAAAAAAAGGAGTCATGTCACTAGGAGACTAACATGCGCCATTCTTCACAGATGGGACAAAGAGTTGTCGAGCAGCTTACTTGAATTATTGTTAGCTGTCCAGATAAGGTTGTGTTAAAATTATTGTGAAGTAAAATATTCTATATCCAAAGTCCATAGCTACCATTTCTACTAAGCTGTATGCCAAGTTACCAGTCCTGTTAATCTTGTTGCTTTCGCTGTGGTCTCAGTGTATCTTGCTGCTTGTGTATTCTTTTGAATACAGAATGATAGAAAGTTGTCAGAGAACTTATCAGTGGGTTTGTGGAAGGGTATGTGTGAAGAACTGTTTTCCATTTGTATCTGAAATGTTGTTTGCTTATGTTTCTTAATATTTGATTAATTCATAATGTTTGGGGTGTAGAGTACATGTAAATGGGCAAGTTGACTACCGACTCTCCTTAATTTTAAAATAAATGTGTATACATTTGAGTAGGGTCATAAGGTGATTGAGCTAGCCCTCCTGCTTCCTAAAAATAATGATAACAGCAATAATTACAGGAATAAGCAGTTATGTAGAGAAAAATATTTACATGTAGAGAAGAATAGTTTTGAGACTGTAGTATTACAATTGACAGAGAACAAAAAAAAATGTACCCCCAACTCCAAGTACTTTGGAGTTCTGGTTATACTAAAGAAGAGGTAGACCAGGTTTCCCCAGTGTTCAGTGTACAAATAGACTACATGGATCCTCCTGCACATCTGAAAGGGAAATTATGAGGTTTTCTGGTAGTTCTGTGGCATATACTTTTTCAGGAGCTCTGGGAGATCTCATTTCCTTCTGTTCTAACACGTCAGTGATTGCTTCTGCTTTTTCATGCTTGTTTCACCTGCATGTTTGAGACCAACTACTTAATGAATTGTATGGTACATGTTTTTCATGCTGGGAATGAGTGGTTCCAGTAGTGAAGAAGGAATAAGAGATATTCTTTAGCAAGTAAGTATTTAATGAGGTAGTTTGTTAAAACAGAAAGCTATTGTATTTTTCACTGGCAGTTATATAACTTTTTGGCATGGTTTTGGCATAATTATTGGATAATGATGCTCAGTTTTCTTTGCAATCATTTTTTTCTAGCTTATGAAAGGACCTCAGAAAGCACTTGGATGGGCTAAGCAAATACCATCTGTGCAGTTGAATAAATGTGGGTAAAATATTTAATTATGTATGAGACTTTTGGTAACTTCAAGGAATTCAGCGACAAATAAAATGGAAAGGATGATACAAGAGCTCAATCTTCTATTTTTCACAGGAAAACTGAAGTGTGCTTTGTCAGGATCCCAGTTGGGCACATTTCATACTGAGTAACGCAAGTTTGTTGAACTGTGTGGCATGCAGCTTTTATTCTTGAGTCTTCCTGAAGCTGATGCAACCTCAACAGAAACCTGAGGGGTTTTCATTGCTGGTCTTAGACAAATGCTTGCTTGGGTTTATATGAACACTAATCAAAAGAAACAACTGTTATATTGATTAAATGAAACTAATCTTCTATCTCATTCTTAAAATGTTACTGTTACTTTTTTGTCATGTATTAAATATGAGTTTTGTTTCACTAAACAGTACTGTTTTGAACAATAGCAAGATATGTATGTTGGGGAAGTGATTGTTAGATTATGGACACAGTTTAGTTAGTCCAATGTCAAAGTGTATAACCTCAGCTTCCACTTTGACACCTAAGTATTACTGCATGAATGTGTTGTACGCTGAAGAGCTGATTTGAGCATGAACT